>OZ022239.1:7544382-7626882 GCA_963978895.1 Erpobdella octoculata
AGACTTGCTGAAGCTAAATTAGAACAGGAGAGCAGACTCGCTGAAGCTAAATTAGAACAGGAGCGTAGGCTCGCTGACGCTAGGTTAGATGAGGATAGGGCAACCCGCAGACTTGCTGAAGCTAAACTAGAGCTGGAACGTGAAAGGATTCAGGACCACAATAGTCTTGAGGTTTCCTTAGCCGTTCGCTCTAGTCGCTTTCAGAATGCCATGAAGGGTATAATGGCAGAGTTTCCCTCAGATCCTGCTGCAATACCGGGGTATTTTCAGTATCTAGAGAATCAGTTTGCATCATACCAAGTTGATGATGATGTAAAACCCAAAATATTACAGGCCCATTTGAATAATAGAGCTCGATCAATCTTGAGTCGATTGACCGTTGCTCAGTTAGGTGACTATGAGGAATTAAAGCAAATTTTATTGCAGGAATTTCGGGTCACTCCCAGTCTTTTAAGGGAGAGGTTTTATGCTGTAAAAAGGAGACCTGGTGAGACTTATTCACAGGTAGCTTCTGAATTACACACAGCGTTATCGTATTATATTAAAAGTAGGAATATTGATGAGAATTTCCATCAATTAGTTAGTTTGATGTGTGCCGATAGGTTGAAACAACTAATGTCTCCCAGTTGTGCAGATTTTATTTTAACTCAGGAAAGGGATGATTGGTTAAATCACCTTGAGCTTTCACGCGTTGCGGATAGCTACATGGCCACACACGAGCATGAGACTAGACCGCCCCGATTCAACAACCCAAAACCAACAGATAAAGGGTCAGGGTCTCCCATTCCTAATAGAATGACTAAAATATCCATTGATCCTAATATGGATAAGGATAAAAAGTATGGTTTATGCTTCAAATGCCATAAGAAGGGTCATTCGTTCAAGGAATGTCCTCTACATAAATTCCCTTCCTCAAATTTACCTAATCCCAGAATTAATTGTTGTCAAACAGAAAATTCCTTTAATTGTCTCGGTGATAGGAAAACATTTGTTGATGATAAAAATTTGTCCTCTCAGTCAAAAAATTCCTTTAATTGTCTCGATGATAGGAAAACATTGGTTGATGGTAAAAATTTGTCTTCTCATTCAGAAAATTCCCTTAGAGGTCTCGTTGATAGGAAAATATTGTTTGATGGTCAAAAATCTTTTCCCTGTCCCGAAGCATGTCCCATTATAGATGTTGATGATTATCACATTAGGTCTTATGAGAATGTATTTATCGATCAATTACCATCTATTCCAGCTTTGATTGATGGTGGTGCAGAAGTGTGTTGCATTAGAGAAGATTTAATTAAATCTCTTCATAGGGTACCACATAAATTTATAAAATTATCCGGCCTTAAAGGTCAACCAGAAATTGTAGGTTGTGTTAGATTAGTTGTTCGACCAGATCTTGTGGGTGATGACATTGTGAACCTAGCACCCAAGGTTCGTGCATGGTTTGCTGTCGTCCCAAATCTTAATGAGCAAATTATTATCACTCCCTCCGTAAGTAATTTATTAAAAACGATATCATTGTATGATACCGTTGCATACCCTATTAAGAACAAACAAAATGCACATGACTCTGATGTGAATGTTCCCAGTCTTGAAATAACTAATTCACAATATTTTGTTTTAGATGAACCTCGTAATGATGAGCATAGTCCAGATGTTGCATTAATTCTAGGTGAAGGTGTTTCTCGCGCTGCTGACGCTAGGAAAGTTGATTCACAGACCGATGCTGGTCAGAACATAGGTGTTTCTGTAAGTTCGGGTGATGATATTTGTCCAGGTGCTGATGCTAGGAAAGTTGATTCTCAGGCCGATACTTGTCAGGACATAGGTGCTTCTGTGGTTTCGGGTGATGATATTGGTCCAGGTGCTGATGCTAGGAAAGTTGATTCACAGACCGATACTTGTCAGGGCATAGGTGCTTCTGTAGTTTCGGGTGATGATATTTGTCCAGGTGCTGATGCTAGGAAAGTTGATTCACAGACCGATACTTGTCAGGACATAGGTGTTTCTGTAGTTGCGGGTGATGATATTTGTCCAGGTGCTGATGCAGGCGGAAGTGATTCACGAACCGACGCTCGATTTACAACCATTAACGATGATTGTCAGGGGGTAGACGATAGTAATGATCCCGATGCGTTTGCTAAAGAGCAACATGATTGTCCTTCACTGAAGTCCTTCTGGTTGCTAGGTATAGATAAGCGTAAAAACTTTTATATCGACCGGGGACTTTTGTTTCACAAGGAGAATCAGTGGGGTCATTCCATAAAACAGTTGTGTTTGCCCAGGAGTCGTATACTTGCAGTGTTACAGATGGGGCATGATGCTCCCTATTCGGGGCACATGGCTGCCAAGAGTACACGGCAGCGTATTCGACTCAGCTTTTGGTTTCCCGATATGGAGAAACAAGTCCAAACCTATTGTGAGTCGTGCCCCGTGTGCCAGTTAAGGGCACCTGTTAGAAAAAGAGACCGAGTCCCCATAACTCCCATTCCAAGGGGAGATGAACTACCATTTAATCATTTAGTTATGGATTGCATAGGGCCCATAATTCCAGCGGGTGATAGTGTGACTGTCCGACCCAAGTACAATTATGCCCTGGTTGTTGTCGATTTGTTCTCCAGATGGCCGATGGCTTATCCATTAAGGTCATTAGATGCTAAATCTGTATGTGAGATCCTTATTCAGATCTTTATGACGTTTTCCATACCACGAATAATTAGTTCCGATTGTGGTACGAATTTCAAAAATCAGTTAACGACGACTTTTCTTAAATGTTTGGGGTGCAGTCCTAGGTTTAACACCCCAGGGCATCCTGAAGCATCCGGGTTAGTGGAGAGGTGTAACCAGAGTCTTAAGAACATGACTTTTAAATTGGTTGAGGCACATCCTAAGGAGTGGTTTAAGGTTCTTCCTTTTGTATTATGGAGTTTACGTGAGAAACCGTCATCGACAACTCATATTGCTCCTTATACATTAGTGTATGGTACTTTACCGCGAGGACCACTTGCTATCCTCAGAGATCCTTGGGATAGTGTAAAGGGAGTACATTGGCATTTAGGTACAAAACCACCCGACTATTGGGGGAATCAAAAGCAAAATCTCAGAATAGCCGTGAGATTTGGTGGAATTGCAGGTGATCATATTGGCAAATACTATTTTTGGGGTATGAATCGCCGGTGCATAATCATACCATGGTGGATTCCCATGGTAAGCTTAATGGATTGTATCTCGAAGGGACCTAGGGGAGACGGCTTTCCAGTCCCCGATATCCCAACTCTGCTACAGATGGTAGGTAGAGCACAATTCCTAAGCTGTTGGCAAATTTCTATGAAGTTACTGTACTTTCTTACGAGTAAGATTTACTCGAGTTATGCAGAATTGTTGACTATGGTTTGGAGTTGGTCAGCAATGCTTTGCTGAGCGCGACTTCCTTCTCAGAACCATTTGGTGTTTTGTGTTGTATTATCATTATTATATTTAGTAACTGATTTCCTGTCTCGATTAAATTAGGTTTGGAGTAGCTGTGGCTACAATTAGGTTTATTTATCCTAGGGTGTATAATCTTTGGTTAAGTATTTCATTGTTATCAGAAATTGGTGTTAGTTATATGGGTAGCTTTGTAACATTCTTTGGTTAATTTCTTTCTCTGGGCGATCTTGGTTAACGATAAAGTGGATCGGTCGCAAGTTTTTATTTGCAGGTCTCCAGGAAGAAGAGCGCGTCACTGAACAAAGAGCTGCAGGACGTCTCCTTTGTCCTTGCTCGGAAGGTTCTTCGACCACGTCTTTCTTTCGCGTGAGGCTCATCGTCACGACTGTTCTGGATTTGCAGGTTCCCAAGACGAGCACCAGGAAACCCGACGACGAAGGAAACCATTCAGTCAACCGGATCCACACTCAGCCAACCGGATCGACCCAGATCAAAGAATGAAGATATGGCCGATAACGAGAAGGATCGTTACCGACTTTAGGGGGGGAGGTATGTCACGCCCGCGTAAACGCAGGTGCGTGCCTGGATCTAACTTTGGGATTTCCGGCGCAGGCGGTGCATCGGGTATTGCACAACGTTGCGTGTTTGGATTGTTGCGCGAATATTTGAACGTTTAAGCCTGTAGCCTGTAGCCTGGAGGGCTTGTATTTATAAGGCTGTCGCGAACTACTTGGGCCCTTCTTCTTGTTCCTGCTTCTTGTTCGCCATTGTTCGCCATTGCTTGATCGAAGTTGAAACTGTTTTTTGTATCTGTCGCGTCGTTTGATAAAGTTTTCGAACTGTACTCGTTAATAAAACATCTAATACTGTTAAAGAGAGTCTTAGCTTTATTTAGACTCAAATTTTCTCCAGCAATATCGACGAACTCGCAAAGGCGGAATCGTCACAATCATCGTCATCATCATCATCATCATCATCATCATCGTCGTCGTCGTCGTCGTCATCGTCGTCGTCGTCGTCGTCGTCGTCATCATCATCATCATCATCATCATCATCATCATCATCATCATCATCATCATCATCACCATCGTCATCATCGTCGTCGTCGTCGTCGTCATCGTCGTCGTCGTCGTCATCGTCGTCGTCGTCGTCGTCGTCGTCGTCGTCATCAGCATCATCATCATCATCATCATCATCATCATCATCATCATCATCATCATCATCATCATCATCCCGGACCGATGAACCTACACTACAGATTGGTTCATTACAATTGGTTCTTCGTTGATTGAACTTTCCACCTGTACGCCACAGGAACTTCTGTGCACGCGTGAACACAGCGGAAGTGGAACGGCTTTAGATCTACTCATGAGACACTCGGGGGGAACAATGGAGGATTAGGTCTAAAAAAAAGTTTGTTCTGATGCAGGCATTTGTGAAGGAATATATTTTATGTACGGGCTAGTCCAACTGTAATCCATGTTGACACTGTAATAACACTTAACTGCATTGCTTCTCTGCATCTATAATTACCTCGTTTCTCTTTGTAAATAAGTATGATATCAATTTTTAAGGAATAATTTTTGTTTTTTTTGTTTATAATATATGTTATTTGTTGTATTTTTATGTTCCTTAAGAATGGTGGTAAATATTAATTACAAAGTAGTGTATACATAACAATACAGTTGCTGCTTATTTACTCATCTATGCATTCAACATATGCATCACATCCATGCATCTCATAATTGCATCTTATTTATTTTAATTATTCATTTACATATTTATCCATGCATCCTCTCTATGCATCTCATCAGTGAATCCTCTCTATCTACCTCATCCATGCATCATCGCTATGCATCTCATCCATGCATCTTATTTATGCATATCATGCATTCATCCTCTCTATCTACCTCATCCATGCATCATCGCTATGCATCTCATCCATGCATCTTCTTTATGCATCTCATCCATGCATCCTCTCTATGCATCTCATCCATGCATCCTCTTTATGCAATTCATCCCTGCATCCTCTCTACGCATCTAATCCATGAATTCCTCTCTATGCATCCTCACTGTGCATCCCCTTTATGCATCCTTTCTGTGCATCCTCTTTATGCATTTTATCCATGCATCCTCTATGCATTTCATCCATGAATCCTCTTCATGCATCTCATCCATGCATCCTCTCTATGCATCTCATCCATGCATCTTCTCTATGCATCTCATCAATCTCTTCCATCAATGCATCTCATTTCATTCTCTTTTACAGCCTATCAGTTTAACAAACAGATCCATCGTTCACATCGACTAAGTACAAATCTTAAGTACATTCTATTACATTACCGTACCGCAAAATCAAATGACTGCTGTGTGTACACAAGCGTACAAATGTACACTCAATTTACTTGTAATTACAACGACGATGATTTGTTGATTGATACGTTCACCAAAATTGTTTAAGTACTCTGAATTACGTGCGGTAATGAACGGTAAATAAGATAGTTAAAAACAAAAGAGCAACTAAAAGTTAATAATCCATAAAATCTGTGCTGTGCGTTGTCGAGCTTGCTTGCCTGTTGGAGGCAAGTTGAAGGTTCGATGCACATCGCTGCTGCTTCTGATTTTATATTGGTCCCAGAGTCGGAGAGGAATGAGAAGGAATGGAATCGGAAGAAGGAGAAGTAGAAGGAGGAGCGGAGTGGTTGTGAACTTTTTCGACGGAATCGTTGCCCCGCCGCTCATCAGCCATTCAATCTTTCTATCAACTGTACAACAAGCACAACAACAGGAACTCTAATAATACAACACTTCATTCAACACGACGGTTGTTCTGAAAAAAAAATGTCGGAGCTCATACGAAATGATTGGCATCAACAACGTTCATGGGTCATTTCAGCTGAATCGAAATCAATACAAACAAACAAACAAACGCAGGAATACAAAGAAACAAACCCAATAATATAAACCAACAAACCCAATAATATAAACCAACAAACCCAGTAATACAACCATACAAAGCCAGGAATACAATAAGGCAAACAATTCCAGGAATATAAACAAGCTTTGCCACAATAATCCTTAGACACATCCAAATGGGAAGTTGACTAAGTTTATTTGCATTCGGCATATCCGTCGAAGTTCAGTGCCCCGGACAAACACAGTGACTAGTCACATTATATTAACACCTTCCTGTAAAAGTATTTTCTTAAAAATACATTAATACGTAATACCTCGCAGTCCAAAAGATTTTAAAGGTTAAAAACAAAACAAGAAAGTTTCTAAAATACTTGAAATTCAGCGGTTTTTTTTGAGGATGTCAAGTCCAGGTGTTTCTTGAAGTCTTCGAGCCCAACAAGTGCTAAGTAATGAATTTATAAGGCGCTAGTTGACACCTTGTCGGGTACGAAAACCTTTCTCTACCGACCCTTTATGAAGCCATGAAGGTTTTCTTTTCTTTGAAAATTCTCAACCAATTCTGCTTCAACAACTCAACATGACAGAACTGTCGGTCATAATTTAACACCTTTCTTCTTCTTCTTTTTCTTTCTCTCTCGTTCTCTTTCTCTCTCTCTCTTTCTCTCCTTCTCTCTCTTATTTATCTCACAAATACACAAACACTTTCTCGCATATATCAGATTTTTATTTCCCTCAAATTTACCAAAAAACACCCAACAGAATTAAATTAATGCAAGAACACGCATATTATTTTAATGAATATTTCAGTACCGTTTTTTACTCCTGTTTTTCTGCACAATTTGACGTTTTGTTTATGCTTGCTTTTCAGGGCATTAAATTCTAATTTATGTCTCCTCATGATCTAATGCTTATTGGTTTTATTGAGTTTCTTGTTTACTGCCAGCTACTAATGCAGCCGAATTATTCCGGTTTTGGACGATCACGTCAATTTTTATCACCATTCGAACCGCATTCGCTTCAATTTTTTTTGCAAGTTTACAGCTTTTGAGCTTTTTTTCTGAATTAATCATTAATTTTAATAAGTGCTTGAAAAATTTTATTAGAGAAATTCAACTCACCCGCTCAAACAATTTAAGAAACATTCAAAAGTTTCCAGAGCGGAGCGGATGGCTTTTACTTTCTTGAACGTTTCTCCGCTTTCATTTCAAATAGTTAATGATGAGCTTTTATTCGAGCGGTCATCAATAATGCACAACTGACCACCATAACGCACATCCTGGTCAAAAAGTGCTCTCTAAAGGCCAGGTTTTCAGGACATTTCAGCTTGGAAATGTGCTTTTAAAGATCGCCTAAGTACCCGACGGTGTTAATTTACGCATTTAAGAGCCGCGGTCATGACATTGTTGTTGTTTGTGACCATTTGGCGTCCGGGTCATGTGGCTACGTAACGATCCGGATAATGCGATTATTCAAAGAAGAGAAAGCATGAGATAGATTAAACGTTCGATGACGAAAATATAATTATTAAAAAAAATGAAAAGAAAAATGATGGAACGGTTAAAATGTTTTTCAATCGATAAAGAGGAAGTTGGCAGGAAAATTGTAGAGATTGCTTTATGTGGCCTTGAAGATGTATTGTGGATATCATTTAATGTTGAAGATATGTTGTGGATGTCATTTAATGTTGAAGAATTGTTGTGGATGTCATTTAATGTTGATGAAATGTTGTGGATGTCATTTAATGTTGAAGAAATGTTGTGGATGTCATTTAATGTTGAAGAAATGTTGTGGATGTCATTTAATGTTGAAGAAATGTTGTGGATGTCATTTAATGTTGAAGAAATGTTGTGGATGTCATTTAATGTTGAAGATATGTTGTGGATGTCATTTAATGTTGAAGATATGTTGTGGATATCTTTTAATGTTGACGATATATTATGAAACATTTATTGTTAACGATACTGTTACGATATCGTCAATCCTATACGGGATTTTTGGAATGGTTTTGTGGTTTATTGAAAGATAATGAAAATAAAGCCTTTATATGTCTTTTTCTACTTTGAAAATTACTTTTTAATTTCATCAAGCTGACATGCAAGTAATTGATAAATAAAACAAAATATTGTGGATATCATTTAATGTTGAAGATTTATTGTAATTATCATTTAATATTGAAGATATATTCTAGATATCATTTAATGTTCAAGATATATAATGAATATTATTTGATGTTGAAGATAAATTGTGGATATCATTTATTGTTGAAGATATAATGTGGTTATCATTTAATGTACAAGATATATTGAATTGATATATGTTGAAAATATATTCTGGATATCATTTAACGTTGAAAATATATTATTGAGATTGTTTTATGTTGAAAAGATATTTTGAAAATTGTTTTTTATTAAAAAAATTATCCAGGTAATGTTTCTTGTTGAGTAAATGATATGGAAACATTTTTTTGTTAGAAAAATTACAGTAGATGTTGTTTCATGCTTAGTGTTGAAGAAACAATTTAAAGTGGTTGAATGTTGAAAAATATCGCGTGTGCTGTTTTATATTGAGAAAATGCTGTAGATGTTTTGAGAATAAAGTGTAGATGTCTTTTAGTGCTGAAGAAATAATTGGTTTGTTAATTTTAAGGTACTTCCGCATTTCTTGAAAATAATAATTGAATTAAAAATGTAATAATAAAGTTGACTAAAAATAGTTTTTTTTGAATGTTTGAGTTGATTTTGAATCAATTCTTTGACGTAAATAAAAATTTTATGTTTTGATGATCCATTCAAATTTGTGATGCTCAACCCACATTTTGATGCTCAACCCACATTTGCCTTTTAATCGTTTCTGCTCCATCGTAAGTTTGGTTTCGTTTTATACTTTTTTTTCAAATCATAATGTCATAAAATATTTTCTGAATGGCTTGTCATTTTGTCCTTACATTTTTTATTATGATATTTAATGTTCTATTAACTGAAGATGCATCCATTTGACTGACATGTGAATTCCGCGTCTCTTAAACCCAAACAAATCGTTTCCTAGCCTCCGTAGTGTTTACAAATCTTTCTTAAAATATCATCAAAGTAATGTTTGTAATATAATTATTTTTGGATCTTATCTCAGATAAAAAAAAACTTTTTAGATTTTTTCAGTCATTGTAAGATAGTTCCCAGGACCATCTTGAACAGTGTTATCATTTCTTGTTTTTCATCTATTAAATCTTTCGGGAAATAATTTTTGCTTAAATTTCTGCTCTCTATAAAGTTTCCAAACCAAAACCGCATTGAAAACTATGTTGTGTTGCAACACAGTTTTTTTAACTGTAATGTTCTACAAGATCCTCTACAAAAGCCTCCTTATAACTGAAATGGAGACCAATCTCTGTTCTGGAAGCTTCATTCAACTTCTTGTAAAATATCTTTGCCAAAAAATGTATCTTTTTATCTTGTTATTAGACCAATGTATATGACTTAAGCATTTTTATTAAAAAAAATACAAGAATGTGACGAACCAAATTCAAACACTTTTTAGGTAAATTGTAGTTTAGTTTTTAAGATTCTTTTTTTTTACTAACTATAGAAGTAAACTAGGTATGTGGTAATTCTAAATACAATTGCTGGATGCAAATAAATATTATTTCATCACCGTTTTGTTTTTTGATTTTTTTAGATTTGGGTTTCCCGTGTATTTTAGATATTTTTTTAGAGGCCACACAACGTACATAATGTTGTCCAAATGTTCAATATTTGAAATATTATATTTCGATCCACTCATGTTATTGTACAGTATGTTGTCATCCTTTGCTTTCAAAAAACCTTTCTCTGTGATTTGTTGTTAACAAAAATGCTCGAAGATTATAACGTGATGAACAAATTATTGAGGATAGTTTCCAATGTTTTATACTAAAATCAAAATGTGGAGATTGTTCTACATTAACTAAGATTATATTGTGGAGATTTTTTTATGTTGTTTGATGTTGTATAACTTATTTTTTATGTAGAAAAATATTCACATTGCGAGAATTGTTTCAAACTAATGAATTATTGCAAAGAATATTTTATATTGAAAAGCACGCAGCTGTTTTTGTTGAAAGAAAAAAAAATTAAAGCAGGAAAAAGGTGTGTATTTTGTGTTTTGTTGAAATAATAGTGGGAAGATAATGTTATTTTTCATGAAAAAATTAATGTGGATATTTGTTTAGATTAGAAAATGTGTTATAACATTAATGTTCGTTTGTTCGTGAGTTGTTTGATGTGCCGGAAGAGACCTTCTTAAAGAGGAAATATGCTTACTTTTGTTTTCATTTTTTATCATCATCATCATCATCATCATCATCATCATCATCATCGTCGTCGTCATTATCATCATCCGTTTTCAATGAATACTACTTTCCGTTGGAAAAGAGCTCTCCTCATCAACCACGAAAAATTTCAACAGGTTTCTGACCAGAATGTTCTGAGCACAAAGAAAGTGTCTAGATTATTAATGACTTGACAGTATATCGCGCCCATTTGAAGTTCATACCATTATTCACTGGCTACTAACGACATCCTCTTACCTCGGTATCGTCTCACGACGAGCGATCTCATGTATTATTCCTGTGACATATGTCATCCTTGACGTCGATACAACGTCACTAACCGTCGCTTATACAGTTTTTACTTCAGTGGTGTTTTTATGTCCATCAACATCGTCGCCATCACATGCTCCATAGTTATCTTCTCCACGTCTTCAACCTTGACATTCAACATTGCTTTTTTTTAATCACCACAATCCCAACTGTTTTGAACGTCATCGTATTTGTCTCATTATCACCAACACTGGTAGAATTTTCAAGACAACCATTATCGTTGTTGTCATTATTTTGTCATTTTTATTATCGTTAACATATCTTATAAAATCTGCAACTGATGACATAAGCATTTGCAAAATGTAAGATCATTGCCATAATTTTTGGCATTATTTTAACAAGCATCTTCCGTCTTCGACAATGATGACATCTCAACATCATCATTTTAATCATCATCATCATCATCGTCGTCGTCGTCGTCATCGTTGTCGTCGTCATCATCAGAAACAACAAAAAGAATGATATAACAACCGTCGGCAAATGTATGTAACCCTTCACCTCGTCTCCATGACTACTGCATCATATCGTATACAAAATATTCATCCAGTTACAATCTTTTTACAGTTTTTACGTTCTTAACTCTCGCATTTTCCTGTCATTATTGCATCAACATTTATGCGCCATTACCTTTAAACGTTTTGCATTTTTAGCACCATACAATACATTGTTATCTACAACTGTCACTCAGCCTTTGTCATTCTCAATTAAGGTAATAACTAGAGATAGCCTATCAAAAAATGACGGACTTTTTAAAAATTAAATTATATATCATTTTGCAATCGCAACGCCACCTAGCATCGTCACACGAAAATATATTATCCTCCTAAAGTTCCTACAACTCCAGTTCCCACAACACCATCTTCTACTCTTTATCAACATTTTCCATCATCGCTCATCCTCCCATATCGTCATAAACACCCACCGACTCCACCATCTTCAGTTTAATTCGGCACACGTTTCGTTGTGCGAGGGTTCATCTAGCATGCGGATGGAGATGGGGAGATTATGGGAAGGTCTCGCACGATTCCATCTCAACAATGTACAATCGGAATAATCGATAATGCGTCAATATATCAAAAAGCAAAAACCTTTTTCTTATTTTTTAGCGTGCTAAGCTGCAAAAAAACCTTTTCTTATGATGATGGAGTCAATTAATACAAATTAGAATTATTGGTATCAATAAGTTGCTGTAATTTATAAATACTTTATTGGTTGTTTCACTTTATTGATTGTTTAAATTTAATGGTTGTTTCACTTCCATTCTAATGGCTGAGAATACCTTCATGAAATGCTCAAAAATTCCATCATTGCTTTCAGTGCTTTGCTCTACATGGAACACCAAAATACATCAACTCTATCTTAGCCAATACAATAGAAACAGGCCGTTTCTCTAATCAGCTGATCTCTTACTCACCTCACGCCTAAATCGCGTCTCTCAAAACTTGGATGTCGCTTGATCTGTCATCTGGAACGCTCATACATCAGAGATCCGTCAACAAAATACAGCTGTAACTTGTTTATTTTGAAAAAAAAAATGACTTTTAAAAATGTCCTACAATAACAACAGAAACTATTTTACTAAACAATTTTGTTGAATTTAAACTGAATACTTTTACAAATCTGTTAGTATGATTTTAATACACAAAAAACATCTTCAATACATTGGACTTAAATTTAAACTAACTTATGTTTTTATTTACTGTTTTTGTCGATTCAATGCAGTTTCGAGTGATAATCATTTAAAAACTAAATTCTGACAAATTCTTCCGCCGAATTATTCCTCGGACCCATTAATTATGACGGAGACAAATTGATGCTATAATAATCCGCAGAAATTCATACCATTTGTTGACCAAGGTAGGATTATTCGGTCGAGAATAAAGAATGTTCCAAAATAAAATGAATCTCGTCTCAACATTATCTTCTTCACATACTTCTGAATGTCATTTGTATGTGTGGTGTGTGATATGATGAATGTCATTTGTATGTGTTGTGTGTGATATGACGAATGTCATTTGTATGTGTGGTGTGTGACATGATGAATGTGATTTGTGTGTGTGGTGTGTGGTATGATGAATGTCATTTGTATGTGTGGTGTGTGATATGATGAATGTCATTTATATGTGCGGTGTGTGGTATGATGAATGTGATTTCTGCCTGGTGGACGAATTCGGTGCTTAATGTAAAAAATATCGAAAAATAACCTTCACGGCTCGTTTATCATTTTAATTGATTCAAATTTCTCATAGCCTAAATAGCTTATTTTTATGTGCTTCAACACCTTGTCGTCCGTTCGTCCTTTAATCCATGCATGCATGCATGCATCCATCCATCCATCCATCCATCCATCCATCCATCCATCCATCCATCCATCCATCCATCCATCCATCCATCCATCCATCCATCCATCCATCCATCCATCCATCCATCCATCCATCCATCCATCCATCCATCCATCCATCCATCCATCCATCCATCCATCCATCCATCCATCCATCCATCCATCCATCCATCCATCCATCCATCCATCCATCCATCCATCCATCCATCCATCCATCCATCCTCCTATCCATCCATCCATCCATCCATCCATCCATCCATCCATCCATCCATCCCTCACCTGGTTCAGTGCTTACCTATTTGCTATTTTTATTTTCTAATCCTCTTCCACTCTGAATAAAAGGAAGGCTAAGTTGAAATTTTAAATTCTATTTTGCATTCAAATATCTCTGTCGGGGAAATTGAATCCTGCCACGAGGAAATATTGGTCTTCTCTTTCTCTTTCTTCCCTTGCCTTTCTTTTTTTTCCTTTTTCCCTTTCTCGCTCTTTCTTTCTTTCCTTTACTCTATCTCTCTCTCTCTTTCCAGACTTCTAAACTGGCGCGCTTGTGTAAATGAAAAAAGCACGTGTATGGAAAAAGAGAAAATGAAAAAGCAGAAACATAAAACGAATATTCTTCGTTTAAACACAGAAGTAGAACGTGTTATAAACTCAAGATTAGTGTTACCGAAATCTATTTATAGCCGACCAACCACCGAATTTAATTGCAGCGCTTTTTGTTCTATGCTCATCCCGACGTGGACTCTCTTCAAGTTTTTATTTCTTTGTTTACATTTCGTTTCTCCCGGCTGCTCACTCAATCTTACTTTGGCGTGTCTCATTCTTTTGTTTCAATTTTCATTTCTTCAACTGTTTTGGTAAATTTTAGTTTTTTTTATTAGCTTTTATGAAGCTAATTTATTGGTTTTTTTCTTCAATCTCACGTCTTCAATGGGAGACAACAGAGAGTGAGGCCAAACAAGAACTTGACCATCTAGATGACAACAATGATGACGAAGACACAACAATATTGACGATGACGACAACGTCAATGTTGATAATGATGGTAGGGTTGGTGATGATGACGATGATTATGATTATGTTGATCATGATCATGATTCTGAAAAAAGTTTTTAAGTATCCATATTTTTTCAACTTAAATTTACCAAGGATGTTGTTGGTGATAGCGATGATGATGATAGTGATGATTATATAATTCAAATAATAATTTTTATGTTTAAGAAAAATTAAATAAAAAAAATAAGTTGTCATCACTGTGTGTATTGTAGTGACAGAATTAAAGGCAGAAATGGCATAGAATAGTGGTCGTGGTTGTCATGGCAATATTTTCTTTTTTTAACGATAATGCTGCTGCGGAGACAGTTAGGCTACAATGTTTGATGATGATTATTTTGACATTGAGTTTTTTTTGTACTTGTAAATTTAATGCAATAAACTTTCGTTTTTAAAGTTTTTAGCTGAAAATTAGAAATTTTTATTTTTACCAAAATTGTCTGAAAATCAAAATGAACAAATGTTTTTTTTTAATATTTTGCTGACGTTTTTCAAGACAATTAGGAGACGTGGATTTTGAAGAAATTTTGTTTAAAAATAAGAAAACGAATGCTGTGATTTTCTGTTCACAATATTTCAATTTATTTTTTCATTTATATATTCAATAACAAAAACTTTATTTTAAGAAATATTATTCTCTGTTTTTTTCACCTCCCGACTCTCCATGTGAACGCCGTACAACTGTTCCACCTGAATTATTGTGTATAGTGCTGTATTAATACTTTGAACAATTTATTCGTTACAATTGTCAAAATAAACAATAGATAGAAACAATCTAACTTCTGATATTTTAATTTGTATAAATTGTAATATTACTTATTTATGTATGAAACATGAAATCACCAAAATCAAATTTGTTGTAAACTGGTTTAAATGCAAATGACTGAATGAGACACAATTATATGCAAAGAGTTTTATTTTACAAAACTTAAACACAAAATGCAATTCGAAAAAAATTTAGAAACTTTTTTTTACGTGCAAATACTATGACTCAAATGTTTAAAATACCAAAATACAACATACTTTCTTACAGAATACTTAATTTATTTATAAAATACTGGCCCACCTATGCCCCAACGTGGTCTAATATACGCAAAAAGACAATTATAAAGCCCCAACTGATGATTTCATTAGTTAAGACTTACACTACATTCTGCGGATGTAGTAGAGTATGCAGTATACAGTATACAGTTATACAGGCTTTAAAATCCATCCAAAAACAATTTGATGTGCCAATATATTAAATAAATTATAAAACTAATTGATAAAAAAAAATTTACGCGTTGTTAAAAAGCTTTTATTTAAACCCATTCATAATCAGGCTATGAGGACTGTGAATTTATAATAATGCTTTCTATTGAGTCTTGAAAAAAATTTATGTTTACTTGTTTATTTCAGGATCTTTGATAGTTTTTGCTTATTTCAACATCTTTTTTTGTATCCCCCCCAAAAAAAACAAACCTCCGAAAGTTTCTGCGTTTTTTCGTGAAAGCACCGACGAAATCTAAAAAGAAATCTCGACGTGTTTATCATCAGAATAATCTAGGTTGCTACAAAGGGGCGATTGCATAAAAAGTTATGAAAGATGATAAGTTCAAAGGTCAGTGCACAAGTCAATCCATAATTCGAAGAGGAGGTTTAGTTGTGTTTAAACCAATCATGTTGTAGTTGATTTTCTTGTTGAGAAAGTTTAGTGTGGGAAAAATTCAGAACTGTTCTACTTCATTTTTTAAATAATTTTTGTAATATATATATATATATATATATATATATATATAATAAATTTAAACTAAAACTTAAGTTTTCATCATCATAATTATTGTCGATAACAATAATAATTCCAACCTATTTTATAAAAATCATCCTGGTAACAACTTTTTTATATTTTGGCTTCATACACAATTTCTTTATCTTTCTATGTCTTGTCTCTCATCGACATCACTGTCATTATCATCATTTCCACCATCCCCTACCAATCCTACGATAATAAAAACATCTGTAATTTTCATCATCTTATTCATCATCACCATTTTAACTAAAAAATAATCGTCCAAACCATCATCGTGGTAACATCATGTATATGGCATCCACCGATTTTTTTAGGAACACAAAGGCTTTCAAATCAGTTAAACGTTTCGGTAAACCTAAACTTGATCCAGAATAATTTTGGTTTTCAATTCACTTTTTAACAAAAAATAAAAATGATTCAAAAAAGTTTTTGTTTGTTTATTTATTTGTTTTTCATTTTTCATTTTATTAATAATTTTAATTTGTATTTAATAATTTATTATTCAATCTACTACCTTTTATTCTACCATCTATTTATTGGTTGAAACAGAAATGAGTAGTATTAAGAAATAGTGGAAAACACGTTTTTGTTGGTTTTGGAACTTTAAATTTGAAAATGGAGACGCCACTGAGGAAAGCTGTCAAACAAATATCGGTTAGTTTGCCTACAATTGTGTACATGTATTTTTTATTATCGCATCAGTTGGCCTTTTTGTCCGTTCACACATCCATTGGAGTGTTCAGATGCACACATACATTTTATCGTACGCAATCTTGTAAACATCTATAAATCTTGTAAACCCAATTTATTAAAAAAATGGGAAAAATTAAATGCAGCAAGCACAAAACCCCACGAGACCTTCGTGCACCACCCAAAAAGTTACTTGGGGTGAGCGACCTTTGGATTCCTTGACCTACATCAATCTAGCTCTTTTGTATATTCCTCTCTCTTATATTGAGCAACTTTATTCAGAATACTCTGAAACACGTACATACACACAGACCTAGACGTATACACATGAATATTTGCAACAAAATGCAATGTAGATAAAAACTCGTGTACATTTAAAATCCTATGATGGAAGTTAATTAAACGTTATTATCCTTGTAAATTCTTTCAATCGTTTTCGAAAATATTTTTTCATTTCTCGTTTGTGAGGAGAAATTGCTTTTACTTAATTTTTTAATCAAGCGCGTTTCCTATTTGTATGATGCAAGAAAAATTTAAGAAAAAAAAGAAAAAAATTGGAGCAAGAGAAGAAAAAGAAATTGAGAGAGTGATGCATCGAATTAGAAGGAAATCGTTATTTATTTGATGGAAATATTTCCTAGTTAAATTTTACTTTTATTCAGCCTATTTATTAGTACTTTTTTTTAGCTGGATACCTGCATTCCTGTCTGTTTTATTCTGTTTAAAAAGTGTTTATTTATTTGAATGTCCGTTTTGTGTTTTTGTATAAGAATTTTATATTTCCAGTAAAGATTTTAACTATGCTGGCGGTGATGTGCTTTAAATTGAATTGTATTCGGTTTTAAATTACTGATTTAGTGATTTGCACTAATTTGTTATTGTATAAACACGAATTTACTAAGTTTGACTCGTTCATTTTTTTTAATTAAATCGTTTCAAGATAAATTTCTATTTTGAAACCAAATACATAAGTTATTTTGTATTTTAAACTTACGGCTTTTTGAATTAGTCAGTACCTACTTTCAGATTATCAATTACATACCTATATAGTTTTTATTGGGGTTTCCAATTCTCTATCACCTAATAATCAGAATTTGACTATTTTGATAATTTTTCATAGTTAACGTTTGAACAATAAAATATGTTTTGAATTATTATCAAACGAACAATCAATCCTTACTCATAAATTTAAAAATAGACTAATCGAAAAAATTAATTAAGGGGAGGAGTCCGCTTACATTTATGGCCAATCACGCCAATGTTTCATCAAATATAGTCTTGTTAACTTAAAAATAAGGATACGATTTTTTTAATAGAAAATTCAGAAGTGAAACTGAAACTCAAAACTGTAATTGAGTTTTTTTTTTAAATGAGTAGTTAGTGAAAAAGGTTTGGACATCTCTAGATTAATTTAAGGGCTTGAAAAGTTTTAACTATTTTATGAGTTGATAAGTTGGTTTATCAGATCAACCAATTTCGTGCTAAAAAACTGCTTTAGTAAACTCGAAATTTGTTGTTTGCAAGTTTCATCAAATAAAAGTTGCTTAGCAATTCTGTCTCAAGTGTAAATTATTTTTTGGGGAATTTCATGCTACAATTCGTCGACATAAAAAGACAGTTAACAACTTTTTTATGGCGTTTCAACTATTTTTTCGAGTAGATCCATGCTTAGAGAGAGAGTGTGTGTGTGTGTTTGTATGTGTGTCTGTGTGTGTTTGTGTGTGTGTCTGTGTGTGTGTGTGCGTGGACTGGTTCTTGTAAGCGGAAGATGTTTGCATGATTGGAAGATGGATGTGAGTACCTGTTATAAAATATATGCACGTGTTATTCATTCATTTTAACCATCCGTCCGTTTGCCTGCAATTCCTTGCATCAGTTTTTCTGTATAATTCAACTACGTATTTTTTTAAAGATTTTGTTCAGAGGTGGAAATGGGTCCATTTTTGGCGACCCCAACAACCCACCACTTACTCAACCCAACCCGCACCTATTGAAAAAATAAATTTTTTAACCCAATCTAACCCAGCCCGCAGTTAAAATGGTTATTTAATTTTAAAAAATTCAATTTTTTTAGACTTACGCATGTGTAAAAAAATAGACCTAACCCAAACCGACCCAAGGGTCAGCTCAACCCATGTTCACTTCTAATTTTATATATTTGAGTTAAGTTATTTTTCAATTATTAATGCTGGCATGTTTAATTGAATACGAACCTTAATTAACTTATTCAGGTAAACAATCCATACGTGGAACACAGAGCCACGCCCGTTTATTCTTCATTCCAACCACATGGTCAACCACATTGCGAGGTATATTTCTTTCATTCCTAAACTTAGTTTCATTTTTAAAGCAAAAAGTTTTCAAAACCTTAAATTTTATTAGTATATTTTCTAACTAAAGATTATCAGCAAGGATGATAATAACTAATCGTCATGACCTCACAGGCCCACAAACAAGTGAAACTGGTCAAAGGAACTGAAGAGGGAAGTCTCAATTCATCTGGCGACGGCTCGAACGCCGATAGTGGTCACGGCTGCAGTGAAGATGGCGTTGGAGGGGTGGTCATGATAGCAGGGAGTCATGGCGTCACACAAGCCAAACAGCCGTACAGTAATCCAATTTATACAGGAATTAGTGGTGTCAGAAGCATCCCAACTTCTGGTGAGGTTTTGTAGCAAGGAAATAATTAATTAACATAAAACAATATTTTATAAATAACCTCCTTTGATTGGTTAACATTTCACCTGTGTTGAAAGATAACATTTCATTCTGAAATATCTAGTAGACCTACACACAACAAATGCTCATTTTTAGATTGGTGACCTTGAATGACTTTTAACGATTTATAGTTTAAAAGAAATTAATGGTAGCTTGTTATTAATGGCATCATGACAAGCAGATCAGAGATCAGTGTTAAGAGATTGTGTTAAAAATCAATCGATTAGAATTAATAAATTAAACTTTTATTAAATTTCTTATTTAATTTATTCGGTGGTTTCCTGAGAGAAACTTTCTTTAAAATAACTTAAGACTGGAAACCTTTATAGCATAACTAATACTTTGAACCACATTAGATAACTACCACAAAATAACCATTTCCTCACATGACTACCACATAACATAACCACCTTATCGCATGACTACCACATAACATAACCACCTCATCACATGACTACCACATAACATAATCACCTCATCACATGACTACCACATAACATAATCACCTCATCACATGACTACCACATAACATAACCACCTCATCACATAACCACCACATAACATAACCACCTCATCACATGACTACCACATAACATAACCACCTCATCACATAACCATCACATAACATAACCACCTCATCACATAACCACCACATAACATAACCACTTCATCACATGACTACCACATAACATAACCACATAACATCTAGTCTGGATCTCATTAGATATACAAACAAACATTCATAAAGAGGCATATAATTTAGATGAACATAAACCGTAGAAAATATTAAAAATAAAACGTGACAATTTATCCATTAAATATAAAAATGTTCGGTTAATGTGTAAATCAATAAAAAGTAAAAAAAAGTATAACGAAAAATAAATTGAACTGAAATAAATATCTTGTTTCCTTTTTAATAAAACTCCGCAAAAAAGTAGGCGATAAAAAAGTAGTGCCATAAAAAAGTAGTGCCATATTTGCTCATGCATTGCATGGCATAATTGAAGAAATACATCTCACGTAAAAAAGTAAAAATATAATAGAAAGTGGAAGAAAATTGGTGTTATTGGTTGGGTGCAATCTGTAATTAATCAGAAAACCATGATGATGAAAAAAACGTTCAACACACACACGCACATACAAAAACACTCATAAATACACGCGCATACACAAACACTCATAAACACACGCACATACACAAACACTCATAAATACACGCACATACACAGACACTCATAAATACACGCACATTCAGACACACACAAACACTCATAAATACACGCACATAAACACATACTTATAAATACACGCACATACACACATACTTATAAATACACGCACACACATACACACTTATAAATACACGCACATACACACATACTTATAAATACACGCACACACACACACACTTATAAATACACGCACATACACACATACTTATAAATACACGCACATACACACATACTCATAAATACACAAACACTCATAAATACATGCACATACACAAACACTCATAAATACACACGCACATACACACACACTCATAAATACACGCACATACACACACACTCATAAATACACGCACATACACTCATAAATACACGCACATACACACACACTCATAAATACACGCACATACACACCGGTGACTCAATATTATAAGCAGAAAATGATTGATGGATTAGATTCGAGGAATGAAATATTCCCCGTTTTCATTTATATATTTCTAACCTTCCATGTTTTTTTAATTCAAATATAAATTTTTGGTTCTAATCATTTACAAAAACTATTTCACTTGTCATATTTTAGCAATTCTATGCTCTCTTTCTCTCTCCTGTTGGTTTTCAACAATTTGACTGCTTTGTCCAGATTGCTAAAAATCGAGTTTTTATTAGAATTTTTAACAACATTTTACCAAAACGAAAATTTTTAAATGCATTTATTTAACTTCACTTGTTTCTCTGTTTGTTTGTTTGTTTGTTTGTCTGTGGTGATCAAATCTTAGAAACAAAAATTCACATACTTTTCGACCACCTAGAGCTCTAAAACTTTCAGAAAAGCTGTATTCTGGATGACAATACATGAATTGAATGTTTCCGACATGAATTAATCCTTAAATCAATTAAAATTAATCAAATCAAATTAATAAAGTTGTTTATGTATAAGTCGCCAGAGGTCCAAAATAATTAAACAGTACAGATGTTTATTTATAAGTCGCCAGAGGTCCAAAATAATTAACGGTTGTTTTAGATTCAAAAATTTTAGTTCGTTGACTCAGATAAATAGGCAAATAAAATCTTTTTTTTTTAATTTAATTTTTTTTTCAATTCAATTAATAATATTTATTTAGTAAGGGCTCATCAAAACAATTGGTTTTTTCATTAAAAAATCACTTTTAGCTCACAAATGGCGACTTTTAAAATTCCGCAAGAACTTTTTTTTTGGCTCCAGAGCAATTAGTTTTTCTAACTTACGAGAATTTAAATATAAAATTATAATAATAATATATTTTTTATTATACGTATGCCTGTTTATATTTATATAAATAATAGAAAATTAAATATAATGTTATTAAAAAATAACTATAAATAAGTAATGAATTTTCATGTCTAAAACCAACGTTGAGCATTGGTCTTTAGTGGGGCATTATTATTCTTGTTCAATATAATAATATTTGCGTAAACAGGAGCTAGTTGCATATATTTGTTGGGCCATAAATAACACTCTAAATATTATCAGAAACACTTTCTTCTTTGTCGCGGTGTTCATCGATGATAAAAAAGTTAAAATAGTGGGTGGTGATGATGATGGTGGTATGGAATGTATGTCAAGGTGAAAGTATGGTTCTGCTTAAGGTTGTTGAAGTGTTGAGAAGTTTCGACTGCAAGAATAGCATGTTCGCGCCAATATCTTAACAGCAATTTATTGTTATTATTTCTATAAACACTATTTTTCATCAACTTGAATTGTGGAGAAAAAAGTTTACATATCGCTAATATACGCAACAGAAACTAAGCTTTGTTTTTATTAACTTTCTTATGGTTGATTTGACAGGCCAGAAACATCCCAGTTCATATCAAAGTGACAACAACAACGTCAGTGCCTCCTCCAACAACCAGACTACGACAATTCTCATTTCTCCTTCGTTATGCAACTACAACAACTACGCTTCCGCCGGCAGGCCACGATTTGTTAATGGAAGCCAATACCCAGCAATAAAACCGGGTCAAGCAAAAACTTTGAGCAGCGAGCAAATCAGGTCAGCTAATCTTAAGCTACAGCAACAACAAGCGAAGCAACAAAACATCCCGCTGACGACTTTTGGTCGTTGTTCGAGTAAGAGTAGTATTCATCAAACTGCAATGCCACGCACGGAATCGCCTTACTCAATGGTCGGGGTAAAAAACAATTTCACCGTCATACTTGAAGTTAATTAATAATCATTCTAAAACATCGTTAAAAGTTTTTGAATAAAATGATTTTTTACAAATTTTCCTTAAAACTGAACCTTTAAACAATTCAGAATTTTACGGCGCACGATACGTTCAACCACCCTCCCCCTCCACCCGGCAACGTCATCAGACCGATGGTTAGGCAAGTTAACTCCATACACCCACCATCTTCGTCTGTGGACTGCAAGAGACAGAACCAGCCGATGCAGCAGCAGTGCTACTATCAGAATAAAAATTTCAACAACACTCGCTGGCCGGACAACAGCGAATACAAGGCAGCCGTTGGACTGCTCGAACCTGCAGGAAGTGACGTAACGATGGCGCAAAGCCGATTAACGTAAACAAGCTGTCTCGTACATGTGAATTTTGTTTCTTTTTATGATTTTTTGTGTAAACATTATTTCAGAGCAGAGTACGGTCAGTAGCAATATAATAATAATATTGTAATCTTTATCAACTGTGTTGTGCATGTTTGAAAAAGAAATCGACACTGTTCGTTATTCAACCAAATTTGACTGACGAAAAGTTATTTGTAAATACTGAAAACGTCTCTAGTCGAAAGCATGAGTTCAGTCAACGGACATCACATTGTCATCGAGATTGGAGCTGCTTTTTATCCTTTTTGACTTTGATGGTTCCTTCATCTCAACATTGCCTTCGTTCACGAGTTTGATATCTTCAGGAAAAACGAAACAAATTATTATTATAAAGAAAAAACAGAACTGAATATCACTTTTATTAATCTTATTTGTCAATGTTTTAATTTATTTACCTTCGAACACTAATTTTGTTTCTATATGAGATGTAAATAATGATTGCTTTGTTAATGGAAACAAAAACAAAATTTTCTGTCTCACTTTGTTTTTTCGTCTTTTCACTTTCGACTCGTTTCAATTGTTTCAGAATTTTCCTCTTCTTTTTTCCAGAAAGAGAAATGTTGGCTCTTAAACTTGTCCTTTGTTGGAATTTAAACTGAATTTTACTTTTCGATATTTTAATACATTATTTTGAACAAATATATATTTTTAATGTTCAAGCATTGTCTCAAAATTACCTATTTTATCCATGTCAGTCGCAAAAAATCAAAAAATTGAAACTAGCAATCTGATTTCGATTCTTATTATGAAAATGATAAGTATTGAAAACCTGATAACTGGCCAGTGCTGTAACTGACAATAACTCAGTGAATAAAATCATTGTTTTGGTAGAAGTACTGCACTAAGTAATTAATAATTAGTCTTAATTACGAAAATAAATTGAATGCCTTAAAAGAAAATAGATGATAGGGTTTCAACAAGAAAGTTAAGAAGGTTTGGACTCCCTACTCCGATCCCCCGGTTCAGGGGAGCCAAAAAGCTGTGCAGGCCAAAAGTGCCTATGTACGACCATCAAAGGTAATTGCATAATAAAATTCAAATTTAGTCAAAGGCTTCAAGCAACTTTTAACAAATCTATTTTACATTTTATGGGCTAAAAGAAGTTAGAAAATAGTGGAAAAGAGAAAATGAGCGCGAGCGGGAATGGGAGAGCAAGCGGGAGTGGGAAAGCGACCGGAAGCGGGGAAGGAACGTGAGCAAGAGAAAAATTTATAAAAAACCTCTGAAAACCCCGAGCAACACCGGGTAACCCCGCTAGTTTATTATAAACTAGCGGAGATACCCGGCGTTGCCCAGGTTTTTTGAGGTTTTTCTAATGTTTGTCTCTTTCTCTCCCGTTTCCTTTCCCACCTGCTTTCCCACTCCTGTTAGCTTTTCCGTTTTCGGTCGTTTTCCCACTGCCGGTCGCTTTCCCGCTCCCGGTCGCTTTCCCGCTCCCGGTCGCTTTCCCGCTCCCGGTCGCTTTCCCGTCCCGGTCGCTGCCCCGTTCCCGCTCACGTTTGCTCTCCCATTCCCGCTCACGCTTGCTTTTCTGTTCCCGCTCGCTGTCCGTTCCGGGTGCTTTCCCGTTTCTATAATAGACAAACTAACCCACAAACATTCATATATATATATATATATAGTCTTAGCAAATCTATTTTGCGTTTTATAGGCTAACAGAAGTTATGAAAGAATGTAAAAGAGAAAATGAGCGGGAACGGAAACGGGAACGGGAGAGCTACCGTGACCGGGAATGGGAGAGCAAGCATGACCGGGAACGGGAGAGCAAGCGTGAGCGGGAACGGGAAAGCGACCGGAAACGGGAAAGCGACCGGGAACGGGAAAGCGACCGGGAACGGGAAAGCGACCGGGAACGGGAAAGCGACCGAGAACGGGAAAGCGACCGGGAACGGGAAAGCGACCGGGAACGGGAAAGCGACCGGGAACGGGAAAGCGACCGGGAACGCGGAAAGCGACCGGGAACGCGGAAAGCGACCGGGAACGCGGAAAGCGACTGGAATCGGGAGAGCAAGCTTGGAAGGAAACGCGAGCAAGAGAGAAAATCGATAACAGAACTTCTGAGCGGGAAAGCGACCGGGAGCTGGAAAACGACCGAGAGCGGAAAAGCGACCGGGAACGCTACGAAAACGGGAAAGTGGAGAAGGGAACGGGAGCGAGAGAGACAAACATTAGAAAAACCTCTAAAAACCCCGGGTAACCCCGCTAGTATATATATATATATATGAATGTTTGTGGGTTAGTTTGTCTATTATAGAAACGGGAAAGCACCCGGAACGGACAGCGAGCGGGAACAGAAAAGCAAGCGTGAGCGGGAATGGGAGAGCAAACGTGAGCGGGAACGGGGCAGCGACCGGGACGGGAAAACGACCGGGAGCGGGAAAGCGACCGGGAGCGGGAAAGCGACCGGCAGTGGGAAAACGACCGAAAACGGAAAAGCTAACAGGAGTGGGAAAGCAGGTGGGAAAGGAAACGGGAGAGAAAGAGACAAACATTAGAAAAACCTCAAAAAACCTGGGCAACGCCGGGTATCTCCGCTAGTACATACATAAACACACACACAGACACACATACATGCACATACACATACATACATACACACATACATACGCATATACATATATATATAGTTCCCGCTCGCTCACCCGCTCCGCTCCGCTCATTTTGTGACGGATTTCAAAAATTTTTTTTTTCTTTTTGATTTTCATTGACTCTCAAGGTTGTGTGAAAATTTCATTACGATCGGATGAATGGTGTAGCAATGCATAAAGGACATTAACATACATAAATACAAACATTCATTTTTATATATATAGATGTAGTTTGACATTAGTAGCCCTCTGGCAAATTGGTTGTCTGCACACCAAATTTTTTAAAACCGTATAAATAAATTATCACTGACCTTCGTTTTTTCAGTATTTCTGGAATCATAATTTCTGGATCAGGAACTTCACTAGGACCTGGTCGGTAGGTTTTGTTCCGCTTCCCACTGCGCTTCTTACGCGCTTTAGTAATGTCTTTCTAATAAATTTAAATCAAAACAGTAATTATATCATAAGTATTCAGAGATCTAAGGTTATAAATGTTAACAATTTATCAATTTATTGATGACATAAAATATCTTCGAAATTAACTGATATAAGTTAGTAAAAAGTAGTCACGTTACAAACCTTCCATAACCCCCCTTTTAGAAATTCAAAAGAATCCGTATATTTATTATAGCAAACTAGAAGTGTACTGCTTATTGGTTTGTTATTTAGTTCAAAAAATTATTTGCATCATAATCTTAATAATTCATATAACACTTGTAAGAAATGTTATTGTTAATCAATATATTGACTATTGACAATGCAACATAAAATATCTTCAAAATTCACTGATATAAATTAGTTAACAGTAGTCACGTTACAAGCTTTCCATTAGAAATTCAAGGGCATACATATATTAATTATTTCAAACTATTGAACCTTATTGTCTAGGCAGTCACACAAAAAAATATAAGATTTTTATAATTAAATTAAACAAAATATTCTTATAAAGTTATACAATCTGAGTTCAAATATACCAACAAATCTAAAAAAAAGTTTATATTTAATAAAGAAAAATCCATTTGAGACGAACGCAGCAGCACAGTAGAAACATTCAAGGCGTTAGGCCTTTAAAAACTGGTTCGTACGACCTAGCTCAGTTCACATAGGCTTACATAGAACATTGAGTGCACAACGCTGAAAAATCATAGTGCATAAGAGTTATAAATTCGAATTCATAAGTCATTAGATGTTGTATTATTTATTTTTAAATTTGTATTTATAAAATAACAACAAAACAGCGTAAAATTAATAGCCATAAAAAAGTTATTAGCCACGGCATTTACACAATTGTTTGCTGTTACATAAGCCCATATGCGCTCTGATTTACAAGGAAGACTTTTGAAATTTTAATATTTTGTAGTAGATAAAAGGAACTTTCCTTTAAAACAAAAGCTAGAGCATTTCAAGGTCTAATAAAAAAGCTATTGAGTTACAAAAATTGTGTTGTAACCGTTGTTCCATGAGCCCATAGGCACTCTGATTTACAAGGAAGTGGACTTGTTTGAGGCAAAATTTGAATATGTAGGCAAATTAGTAAACATTTGAAATTTTAATATGTTATAGTAGATATAATAAACTTTCATTTAAAACAACTAAAAAACTCATTTAGCCATAAAAAAGTTATTAGCCATGGTATTAACGCAATTTTTGCTGTTACTGCGCTTTAGAAACGTTGATTTACCACAATTGTCCGATTTGTTTTAGATGGATTCTTCACCTGTGGCTAGTTATTACGTGCTCTGCAAAGTCATAGAGCAATGAAATTTAACCATCTTAAAGTAATAACACCAATATGTTTTATCAAAAAAAATTAAAATTATTCAACAAATATGTAAGGAACTAGACCCAAAAGCATAAAGAAGTCTCTTTGAATAAAAGTTCAAGGAAAACGAACTGCTTTAAAGATTTTTGGCCTAAGGTATCTTTTACAAGCATTTTTATGTTATCATTTTTATTGGGAGTTTATTGGTTTGCTAGATCTACACATTTACGTAACACCCTATTAACCCCATCAACTTTCCTGGGACGGTTTTTGTTGTCAAATGTTCTGGCCTTTATGTGACTGCCTTATTGTTTTAGCTGGTATACAAAGGTTCTGCTGTGTTCGTTTACATTTCGTTTAGCTGGAAGAAATTGGTATACGGTCTGACGTTTTATTCGATAACTTTTTTATTTATTAAGGTATAGAAGCGAGTTACATCGTTGGATTTGTAATTGAATTATCTAAAAACAAGCGTCTTGGATATTTCCAGTGCAGCAGTTAAAAAAGTAATAATATTTCAAAGAAGAACTATCGTTTAATTAATTTTATGCAATTTTCATCAGAAAATCGTCAATTTTGGCTTATAACTTTTTATTTGTTGAACAAAAAGAAATAATTATACCATTAGATTACATTTTAAAACCCCGTCCGATGATATATAGCACATCCCCAGTGCACAAAAAAAGTTTTTTTAAATTTTATTTGCACGGCCAGCAATATTGCTAACTTCACACGCATGTTGATTAGTGGATGTAAATATTCCTCTGCAATGTGAAAATTCAACGTTTGAATAACTTTATTATGTTATTGACAATGTAGCTTCTGTTTTCGGCGCACACTGTCAATAAGATCGAGTATTGCTGAACATCGCCCTTCTAATTCTAAATTCCACTCCACGTGGAAACAAATCCGCAAAAAACTGCCGCAAATGTCAAACTAAACACACAAAAACAATGCACAGTTATATTAGCTTTTTAGAGTTTAATTTTATAAATCTCACTTTTCGACGGTTTGTTTGTTTTATCACAACCATGTCTTTAGTCTAGTTAGTCTGGCAGCCTTTTACGAATGTTTGTTTACAAATAAACTGAAACGCAATTAAAAGTTAATGCAGCTTCAGAACATTGACTATTAACTAAATATAATTGTTTTATATATTTTTCATAATTGTACAAAAAATAAATTAGCATTTGAATATTTTTGTCATTTTTTACCTCTAGGTGTTAACTTTTATTAGCGACGCATTAGCGACGTCTTAGCGACGTCCGTCATGGAGAATTTTGAGGTAATTTTTAGAGGTTATTGTAATATAATATTCATATTTTAAATGTTGCATTGGTTTTAAAATTTAAATTATTATTAGGATTTAAAAGAAATTTCTTCAGGAAATCAAGGAAAAACCTTTCTTGCTAGACATACACCAACTACAAAGATCTGCTGTTTGAAAGAAGTGAATATTAATTTTGTTCGTTTTTTATAACATGATTTTTAGTTTAATTATATTAACTTTTTCAGATTGAATGCATTGACGATGATTATGCTCAAAGAACATTTGATGAAGTTTGTGAATATAATATAGATTATAATTCATGTTTGGGTCATAAAATGATTGAATTATTTATATGGTAAAGCATATATAAAGCAAATGTCAATTAAATAAATGTTTTTCTACAATTTTTATTGTTATAAAACTGATAAATTATTCATACAAATGGAAATAAAGTGTGATACCTCTTGAAAAATTGCAGATGCTTGAAATTATCAATAAACTTGGCAAGAAAAATTCAGCTGTTGTCTTACCTTTTAACATGTTTACCTACTGGGATGATTCAGTGAATTTTTTATTAATTTGTATCTTATACTAAAATGTTAAAATAATTCATTATAAGAGAAATGGCAAGGAATAGATGTGGGTGGAGGGGGTTGATTTTTGAAAATTCTTCATCCTGTGCTAAGATGAAACCATTGATGATGATGATGGTTTAGATGTGCAGTATTTTTTTGATTGCATGTAAAATACAAAAACCTATCCTGTCCTTATGACAAAAATTTTGTAAGATGGAAACCATTGATGATGATGGTTTAGATTGTATGTAAAAATACAAAATACTTGTCCTGCCTTTTTGAAAAATTTTTTGTAAGTTTTACACAAACAATTTGCTATGAGTAAATCTAGAAAATTTGCTTTTAGATTACGTCCTTTTTCTTTTACCAAGCATATGAATACTACGAAAATGGAGATTTTTATGCTTTGATGAAAAAACACTATGAATTGAAGGAACCAATCAAAGAAGAAGTAAGCTAATAATATAAATAGGCAGATGGTTTTGGTTTAAATGAGTTTTTAGAATTCAATGATTCATACTAGGCGTAGTAAAATGTTGAATTGAATAGTTATACCAACTATAAATTCAAAGCTGATAAGAAGATGGATGGGATACATCATAGAAATACTAATATTCCTTAGGTCAAGGAATGTCATGCATAGGTTATTTTGAATGGTTTTTTTCTTCAGATTTTGTAATAATGACATCTAGATAACATTTGTATAGAATATGCAAAGGTGGGCAAAATAATAACCGCAAGGTATTTAAAATACCAAATACTAAAATACTTTAGAAAAGTATTTAAAATACTAAAATACGCATTTCATTACATTTCTATTCAAAATACAAATACAATTCAGTCGACACTCATAATTTCAAAAGCGGCTGTTCAGAACTGATCTAAGGCGATTGAGCTGGTTTTCTTTGGTGATCCAGCCAGAAAGGAGTTTGCATAATCAAGCCTGAACAAAACAAAACGATAGAAAACATAAGTTTGTGTTGAGAAGATGTTGAAACAAAGGCCATCTTTAATTTGCTTTTGAGCGGAGAAGCACGCACAGATGATGCAGCCTATATGTGTCCGTAGCCAATACCTATATCTGCATCCAGATATAAGTATGCCAAGGTCTCACACAGGCCCATATGGCACCACCATGTCTTAACCAATTCGAACCGGATTCTTCTGGCGAGAAAGGCATAGTTGTAGAAGAGTTCATTTATATGTCAAATGTTTTATTTCAACAACAAGTCTCATTAAAAGTATAAGAAAATACCTCTGTCTAAAAATTAAATAGTCTTTAAATGAAACCAGTTTAAAACGATATACACTGATAAAACAATATAAAAGTTGAAAATGAAGCAGCGTTATGACAACTTTCACTTTGTATACCCTAAGAAAATTGCTAAATCAAAGCGTCTGGAACACGTAACTGCCTGTAAGGTGCTAAATGGTTTGTTTGCAACAAAGGGGGGTGGGGTCCGGGACGCCAGGACATTAGATATTTCTAAGATTAAAAATAATGAGTTAACAGTTAAAAATTGTATTTCAAGAGGAATTCGGCCAACAAATATCTTTTTTGACCGACAAATGAAGATTGTTCTAATAGGCATTTGTCCTCCTCTTATTATCAAGGACATAGAATCTAGAACTAGAGTCAATCCAGGTCCAAAATTGTTTCTAGCATTTTCTTTACTTTTTTATGTTGAAATTTTCATCTTTTTTGTAACTTTTATTTTACTATATTTATATTATTTAAAAAAAATAAAAAACATTGGTTTTGCATTGCTTAAATTCAATTTGCGTTTGTTACTGAACTTATCGTTATGAAACACTAACCAAATTAAAGTTTGTATTATAATATTCAACTTATTTGGCAATTAATATCAGGAAGTATGACTTTTTGTGCTCCTGAGATTGTGGTAGAACACCACGTGCATGATTTCAACACTGATTTTTGGTCCTTTGGAGCTGTGATGCTGGGCTTGCTGGTGTGTTCGAAATTTACGTACCACGAGTTTACATCTTATCTTATAGAGTTCAAGTTCAACAAAAAAGCTCTCAATCCTCTCTTTGATGAATTATCAAAGGTTGCTTATATGTTGAAGAGCTGCTTTAAAAGTTTTCGCTGAATCAATTAGATGTCATATGTTTTATTAATTTTATTTTATGTAATAATAACTCATTTTTATTGATTACAAGATCTATTCTTCAAAACTTATCACGACTGTAAAAGAAATCATAAAAAAATCAAAGCAAAAGAGAATAACGCTGGAGTGAGTTTGTGTTTTTATACTTTTGTACTTTTGAAAATTTTTGTTCAAACTCTTCACTTTGGGGAATGGAATTTTATGACTTAAAGTAACTTAACAAGTTTCGTCTCTATATAGCCACATGAATGACTATGCATTGAAAACCTTAGAAGAAATTCAACTGGAAAATCAAAAAATCATAGAAGGTGATTTGGGTAAGTTTTTCTGTATTGATATGTATCAATTTTTTTATAATAGTTCATAGTCCTTTACACCAAGTGTTTTAAGACTGAAACGGCAGAAGCACCTAAGTACTTCCAGTCGTGGATCATAATTTGATCTTTTTAACTTTTCCCTCCTCTTTTCTCCAGGCTTGGGACTGGCTTGCAAATGCAAGGCGGAGTTATATGTATCAATGCAATCGGTTACTTGTGCAAGATTGTGGAAAATGGTGCTAATAATTTAGTAAGATGAAAACAACTGGTTAAAGTTTAAAGAAAACCGTTTCACCAATACACTTAACTTTAAAAAAGGGGGCGGTGTTAATAAAACAAGTTATATTACTAATTTAATTTAAAAGTACTGTTTATTTATTTTCTATAGTTCCACTTGATCTCAACCAGCCTCTGAATTATTACATGCAATATTTACTGGTTAATTATAAAAGTCGAGCTTGCTTCAGAGAACTTCTCAAGTTTTTCAATGATAACATTTCCGAAGGATGGTTTGTTGAATATTTCATTTGCTTAACATTTTTTATGGTTATGAAACAAAAAATGATAGATAAAACTAAAAATGGAAAAAAATATAAAATTCATTTTTATTGAAGTTATTCTCAGTAATTAGTTTTTCAAATTTTAGAGTTGAAAGGATTAATATTTATGAAATGAGGAATCAAGTAATGATGGTGTATTATATTTGTTTTTAGGTCACTCTTTTCACTGAGTTCAGAAAGTTGTTGTGACTTTTTGTATTATGTCATGTATCATTCCGATGATCTAAGACTTTGTGAAATTGGGTTGAAGATCCTGGGTATTCAAGTTTATGGATGTTAGTTAGATTGAAAATGTTATGAATATTTATCTTATGTAAACAATAATATTATTAAGATGTTTCAAAAAAACCAATTTTTTCCATGACTACTTTGATTTTCAATCGAGATTGTTTAATTAAAAGTTATTTCTCATTTTCCAGTGTTTCCTGAAGCTGTGTTCTTTACAGAAGGTCCAATTACAATGATCTGTCAAATTTTTCAGGTAACACTTATAGGTGTAAATGTTAGAAATATTTTATACTAGCTGGTCTTGAAGGGGTTTTCGCTTTCACCATTTGAATATCAGAGTAGATCATTTGAATATAATAATAGACCATTTGAATATTAAAGTAGACCATTTAAATATCAGAATCTACTGTTTGAATATCACAATAGACCATTTGATTTTAATAATAGAGCCTGTTAATATTAAAGTACACCATTTGAATATTAGCATAGACCATTTAGGTTTTAGAATAGATCATTTGAATATCAGAATATACCATTTAAATATCATAATATTGAATATTAGAATAAACTATTAGAATATCGGAAGACACTACTTTTAAATCTTTAATGTTAACTTTGCCGCGTTTGCTTGCTTGCTTGAGTCATACGTTGAGACCCTTTACCACTCAAAATACTGAATTCCCGCTATCCAATCAATTTGAAATATGGTGAGTTTATTTTTCGCCAAGGACTTTACATTTGATTAAATTTTCAGATTGATTGGACAAAATTTTAGCAAATTATAGAATGAAATCAGGAAAACTTGAGACTCAATATTTAAAATTTAACTCATGGTAATTATATACTACTTTAAATTATATATAACATTTATTTTGTAGAGATATCCTTCGTCTTATTTCATTCAATATGCAGCCGCTCGAATATTTTATGCAGCAAAGAAAAACGGTTTTTGTTTTAATTTTTTTTTATTTTAAACAATTTTAATTAACAAAATAAATAAACTGTTATATATCTCGCTACATCAGAGGAACTTCAACCAGTTTTACACAAGCTGAAAGTTTGCACAATCCTTCTTAATGTCATCAAAAATTTTTCACAAGATGAAAAAATTGCTTCTATAGTCATCAAAGCACTTTGGCCTATGATGCTCTACCGTTAGCATGGATTGGATGACTTTCGTTAAACATTTTTTATATTTTACAAATATTGTTTTGAGAACAATTATCATCTAATAATTCAATTCTATACAACAAAAAATTTATTTTTCAAGATGGAAATGCACAGCAAATGCACGAAATTAATGGTTGTTTGGTTGTGGTTGAAACAATTTCACGATTCCAATCGAATTCCGAATTTTTTGAAGATGCTTGTCTTTTGATTTTCGGTCTTTCACTGTATGGTTAGTTTGAAATATTATCTACCACTATTATAACGGATGGTAGGTATATGCGTGAGTGCATACTTTTTTAATCTGTCTAACTTGAACTAATTTTGGAACAACTATTAAAGATCCAGTTTGAAAAAAATAGCTACTTTATCCCAACCAGCTCAATCAGAAAAAATTTTCACAACCAATGTAGAATCAGTGCAATTTATCTAATTGGGAAAACAGAAAACATTTTTGCTTTGTAGATGGTTTAGTAGAGAATATTTAGTTGCTTAAATCGTTGATATAGAAAAAACAAGACCAGCTGAAAAAATTGAATTAAACTTTCATTGAAGTCAGCAAAGCTTTTGACACCGTCTCTAGGAAATTAATCATTGGATTGGTGTCACGCATAGAGACATTTCCACTGTTACTTAATCACATTAAGTCGATCTGTATAATAAATGATGATGAGAAGGAATGTCAGCCTACAAATTCCGTTTAAGAGCGGTGGGAAACTGGGTAACCCAATGCTACCGCTGTTGTTTAATGCAATAATCGATATGGTGATGAGTAAAGTCGATGTTTCCATTGGTTTTTCTGGAGAAAAAAGTTTCAGTTAAGTTCAGTAACATTGCCTTTGCAGACGATTTGGTATTCTTGTCTTCAACTGACTTTGGCGTGGAAATGTCAAAATTATCTACACATGCACAAAGTATAAATTGTAAACACAACGTAAAAGTTTCTCAAATTCTGAAACTTATGTGGCAAAATTACGTGTTTGACTTTTTACTCAGAAAGAAATTATAAAATTATTATATGCTTTCAGTTCTTTAATATTTGCAAACCATTTTTCGAAGCTTTTAAATAAAATTTTGAGTAGGCTGGACGTTCACAATATCTAGAAGTTGAATGACCTGTCCGTTATTCAGTTAATAACCTACTTTGAAAATATACAAAGTCCACGTGGAAAAATAAACAATTCTGCTGAAGTTTTTAGAAGATTTTTTTATATGTTAACTAAGCTCTGATTGTTAATTCTGGGTTTAAAAAACAAAATTTAAAAAATCTAACAGCATCTTTTTTGTTTGTTCTATGTATGATTTATCCATGTTTTCAATAATGAAATAACTTTGGCCTTAATTTGATCATTCGGATTGATAATTTATTGTATTTTGTTGACGACGCTTTTATCTTTTACAATACATGAAGGAATTAATGATCTTTAGAATGAGAGATTTTAAGCCTACAAAAATCGAATTGAAAAATAAATGTATTTATTAGATTGAATTAGGTACAACCAGTTCTAGTGCTAAAAGTTTAAATTTACTTCCATGATGATGTAGTTTATGAGATATTTTTCATTTTTAATCACAGAGAAATAAAATAAGATATTCCTTAGTTTTTTTGAATTACTGATTTTGGGTAGGTCATCTCATTTTCCTCGACATTAATAAAAACATGTCCGCTGTAGGTCCAACAGGAGTGAATTTTTGTTTTTTTTATTTAAATTTTTGGTTTTTGCAAAGATTTTTTATGTTTTTTAGTCAAGTTTTCATTTTTATGTATATTTTTACTTTTTTTTCTACGTGTCTCACACTGTGTCATTCTTTTGTAAGATTAATTTTTGGCTGAAAAAATATGTATTATTTAATTAATTTTTAAAACAAAAAATCCGGCAATACAATTCTAAAAAATACTATTTAAAAATATTGAATCAGTTTATACAATCATTTGATTTAAAATTGTGTTTCAACATGTTTCATTCAGATCCGAACGTAGTTGCCCTCAATGAAGCCGATTGCATAGCAGTTCTACTCCACGGCCTCACATTGCATAAAAATAACAATCAACTTGTCATTAATGCTTGCAATGCCTTGGCTTCCATGGCTGATGCTGAAGGTTGGTTGTTTTTTAAGTTGGCCGCTGAATGATCTGCAACATGGATGAGTGAATGACTTGGATGATTTGAACAGGTACTAAATAATTATACTGAAGTAAAAAATGTTTTTATGACAATTACTTTTATTATTTTTTGAAATAATAACTTTTAAGATTTTGTTTATAAGCAAACACATTACTTTTACGCATGCCTACATACATACATACGTACATACATACATACATACATACATACATACATACATACATACATACATACATACATACATACATACATACATACATACATACATACATACATACATATATACACATATACGCATACATACATACGTATGTGAGATGTTAAACAATGTTACTTCCTCTAATGTAGTAGGTAAATTTCAACGTGCATAATATGCTAATTGAAAACATCGCCTGTTTTATGGTAGAATGCATAAAGAAACATGAAAAAAATGTTTAAATGTGCCGCATACCAAATTTAGTGTTGTTTGTTTTTTTTTGTTTTCTCCATCCCACCTATGACTTGTTAAATATTTACTAACCTGCCATACAAAACAACATCAGAAGAAAGTGCCTACAGTATGGCGCATACTACATACAAGGGAGTTGCGATCAAAGGTATCGAATGTCTTGGCGAGCTCTGTGAAATCCACATAGACAGTTGTGACGTCATACAAAGCATCTGTAAAGTTTTCACCAGTCTTTGTAGACATGGTAAACGTTGGGTTTTGTTGAAAATATTTTGTGTAAATAAAATATTTTTGTAAATAAAATTTGCTTCTTTGGCTGTTATCGTAATTAACATATTTTGATCAATCAAATTTTTTCCCTTAAATTATCAGTTTTGATGTTATATCTACTGAACAATAGCCTAATTTTGAAAAAATTTTCCATTTGACATACGAACATGAAATGCTATATGTTATGTAAATATTAATACAATTTTATATCATCAACATTTGCATTTATTTATTTATTTATTTGTTTATTTATTTATTTAACTATTTATTATATACCAACAATTTTCTATTTATAATAACTGTTTCTGTGTTTAGAAAAATTGTATGCAGGTGAGCAGATAAAGTTATTATATGCATTATAAAAAATTAAAAGAATTCTATTTATTGAAAGATGACATCGTCTCTGTTATAAAATGTTCAAGAGTTTGTGAGATCATCGATGATGTGAGAAACGCATACATGGATTTCTATGTTAGATATTCTTCTTTATCTTCTAGATGATAATAACAATATGCAATAATGGTAGTGGTAGTAAATAGGAGTTTAAAGATGTAGATGTTTTTTTTTTATTTTGTTTCATTCCAAACAATAGTAAAACTTTAAAAATACTTTTTTATTATTTATTCTAAAAATTTGTTTTGTTTTTAAAATGGAATAAACAAAAACACATTATACCACATTCAATTATTATTAATACATTGTTATAATTATTATCTACAAATGTTTTTATTACGCTTGCTATGACAAGAAAATAAAACGAAAGTCCATAAGAATTACGCCACTTGAAAAATTGTCAAACATTATTATTATTATTATTAATCGAAGAAGATTTTGTAGATCCACAACGGATAAAACGCTCTAAATTAATTATTAAGAAATGATCAAGTATAAACAGAACATCAAACTGCAAACACGTCACAAGAACAAAACAGAATTAAACGATAATAATAATTATGAAAAAGAAACTAGCTTGCACTCTGCTCCTCCATCGATCCCTAACCAAGTTATATCATTAAGAACAACTTTTTCTAATGAAAATCTCTAACAGAGTTGTTGAGCTAAGTAATCACAGGGGAACCATATATCATCATCATCATCATCATCATCATCATCATCATCATCATCATCATCATCATCATCATCATCATCATCATCATATCCTTTATTTTGTCATGCCATTTCCTGGTGTACATCACAAACTGTCTTTCCACCAACTTAATTTATTATTTATAACAGTAATTAATCTTTGTACTCATTGAAATAAATGTTAAATATTTACTGAATTTTAATCTTTAATAAGTTAATATGAAAAAAAATTATAATAATAATAAAACAATAATACTAATAACAATAAAAAATACTTGAATGCTCAAACAGGACTTAAACAAAGTTTGTGTGAACATCCTGCAAAGGATTGAAAGCCTGAAACCACTTGTTGAAATTTGATTTTTTTTTATTCCTGATATATTCATAATTTATTCATTTGATTTCTCAGTTTAAAACTAATTTTGTTGCGTAAAAACTTGTATTATTATAATTTATTTTTTTTATTTTTTGCTTTAAAAAAAAACTTTTTAAGACTTTGTTCATTTCTTCAAGAGAAAAGACTTGAGTTTGGTAATTTGAGTGCAATTAGAGAAGATGTCTTCATTGTGTTGAATATGCGATGAAATTGAAAAAAAAGTGATAGAGTAGGGTATGTGGGTGGGTTCATGATGAAGAAGAGGGGATCAGAGAAGTGGTAGATGTTGATTGATGAGAAGTGAGATGAAATTAGGATTGTAAGGAGGGTACGAACGTGACTGATGTGAGTGGTGTTCACGTCCTGAAAAGATTAGAAACGTCTTCATTTGTCTTTTGGGTTGAAGTTCTCAAATGGTGTTCAAAGGTTGAAGAAATTACAAGACAATTGTCTTGTTAAATTTCGATTGATTGATATCTCTATGGCCATCTGTGGCGGAAGTCTTACTTTAAACGGTTTTTAAAATTCAAACTTTTGATTTATTGTGGAAAGCTGATTTAAAAAAAAATAAAACTAGTAGTGCTCTTTTTTTTTTACCAAACTATAACAAATAATCAGCTGTGTTTCTTTTCGACAATAATAAAAGTTATCTCACGTGGCTAATTGAATGGCTCAATAACAAATCAAAACGTTTTTAGTAAACTTACCACCAACTTAAAGGGTCCACTGATAACACACGCACGGCTATTTAGCTAGCCGATGTTGAACCAACTAAATAAATTAACATAGCTAATAAACCCTGCCAATCTTACATGATGGTCCGCACTTGTTTTTTTACACCGCTTTTACTATCATTCACATTTGTGTGTTCATGACCATGCTGCCTGCCCTACGCCTTGTTTCTTGGGACGATCTCGTGGTCACAGCTCCGACGCTGTTCAACTTGCAGCTGCTTTATCGTCATCGTAGTTGACATTTTCATCTTCAATAGTGACGGGTCGCTTTCCCGCTCCCGGTCGCTTTCCCGTCCCGGTCGCTGCCCCGTTCCCGCTCACGTTTGCTCTCCCATTCCCGCTCACGCTTGCTTTTCTGTTCCCGCTCGCTGTCCGTTCCGGGTGCTTTCCCGTTTCTATAATAGACAAACTAACCCACAAACATTCATATATATATATATATAGTCTTAGCAAATCTATTTTGCGTTTTATAGGCTAACAGAAGTTATGAAAGAATGTAAAAGAGAAAATGAGCGGGAACGGAAACGGGAACGGGAGAGCTACCGTGACCGGGAATGGGAGAGCAAGCATGACCGGGAACGGGAGAGCAAGCGTGAGCGGGAACGGGAAAGCGACCGGAAACGGGAAAGCGACCGGGAACGGGAAAGCGACCGGGAACGGGAAAGCGACCGGGAACGGGAAAGCGACCGAGAACGGGAAAGCGACCGGGAACGGGAAAGCGACCGGGAACGGGAAAGCGACCGGGAACGGGAAAGCGACCGGGAACGCGGAAAGCGACCGGGAACGCGGAAAGCGACCGGGAACGCGGAAAGCGACTGGAATCGGGAGAGCAAGCTTGGAAGGAAACGCGAGCAAGAGAGAAAATCGATAACAGAACTTCTGAGCGGGAAAGCGACCGGGAGCTGGAAAACGACCGAGAGCGGAAAAGCGACCGGGAACGCTACGAAAACGGGAAAGTGGAGAAGGGAACGGGAGCGAGAGAGACAAACATTAGAAAAACCTCTAAAAACCCCGGGTAACCCCGCTAGTATATATATATATATATGAATGTTTGTGGGTTAGTTTGTCTATTATAGAAACGGGAAAGCACCCGGAACGGACAGCGAGCGGGAACAGAAAAGCAAGCGTGAGCGGGAATGGGAGAGCAAACGTGAGCGGGAACGGGGCAGCGACCGGGACGGGAAAACGACCGGGAGCGGGAAAGCGACCGGGAGCGGGAAAGCGACCGGCAGTGGGAAAACGACCGAAAACGGAAAAGCTAACAGGAGTGGGAAAGCAGGTGGGAAAGGAAACGGGAGAGAAAGAGACAAACATTAGAAAAACCTCAAAAAACCTGGGCAACGCCGGGTATCTCCGCTAGTACATACATAAACACACACACAGACACACATACATGCACATACACATACATACATACACACATACATACGCATATACATATATATATAGTTCCCGCTCGCTCACCCGCTCCGCTCCGCTCATTTTGTGACGGATTTCAAAAATTTTTTTTTTCTTTTTGATTTTCATTGACTCTCAAGGTTGTGTGAAAATTTCATTACGATCGGATGAATGGTGTAGCAATGCATAAAGGACATTAACATACATAAATACAAACATTCATTTTTATATATATAGATGTAGTTTGACATTAGTAGCCCTCTGGCAAATTGGTTGTCTGCACACCAAATTTTTTAAAACCGTATAAATAAATTATCACTGACCTTCGTTTTTTCAGTATTTCTGGAATCATAATTTCTGGATCAGGAACTTCACTAGGACCTGGTCGGTAGGTTTTGTTCCGCTTCCCACTGCGCTTCTTACGCGCTTTAGTAATGTCTTTCTAATAAATTTAAATCAAAACAGTAATTATATCATAAGTATTCAGAGATCTAAGGTTATAAATGTTAACAATTTATCAATTTATTGATGACATAAAATATCTTCGAAATTAACTGATATAAGTTAGTAAAAAGTAGTCACGTTACAAACCTTCCATAACCCCCCTTTTAGAAATTCAAAAGAATCCGTATATTTATTATAGCAAACTAGAAGTGTACTGCTTATTGGTTTGTTATTTAGTTCAAAAAATTATTTGCATCATAATCTTAATAATTCATATAACACTTGTAAGAAATGTTATTGTTAATCAATATATTGACTATTGACAATGCAACATAAAATATCTTCAAAATTCACTGATATAAATTAGTTAACAGTAGTCACGTTACAAGCTTTCCATTAGAAATTCAAGGGCATACATATATTAATTATTTCAAACTATTGAACCTTATTGTCTAGGCAGTCACACAAAAAAATATAAGATTTTTATAATTAAATTAAACAAAATATTCTTATAAAGTTATACAATCTGAGTTCAAATATACCAACAAATCTAAAAAAAAGTTTATATTTAATAAAGAAAAATCCATTTGAGACGAACGCAGCAGCACAGTAGAAACATTCAAGGCGTTAGGCCTTTAAAAACTGGTTCGTACGACCTAGCTCAGTTCACATAGGCTTACATAGAACATTGAGTGCACAACGCTGAAAAATCATAGTGCATAAGAGTTATAAATTCGAATTCATAAGTCATTAGATGTTGTATTATTTATTTTTAAATTTGTATTTATAAAATAACAACAAAACAGCGTAAAATTAATAGCCATAAAAAAGTTATTAGCCACGGCATTTACACAATTGTTTGCTGTTACATAAGCCCATATGCGCTCTGATTTACAAGGAAGACTTTTGAAATTTTAATATTTTGTAGTAGATAAAAGGAACTTTCCTTTAAAACAAAAGCTAGAGCATTTCAAGGTCTAATAAAAAAGCTATTGAGTTACAAAAATTGTGTTGTAACCGTTGTTCCATGAGCCCATAGGCACTCTGATTTACAAGGAAGTGGACTTGTTTGAGGCAAAATTTGAATATGTAGGCAAATTAGTAAACATTTGAAATTTTAATATGTTATAGTAGATATAATAAACTTTCATTTAAAACAACTAAAAAACTCATTTAGCCATAAAAAAGTTATTAGCCATGGTATTAACGCAATTTTTGCTGTTACTGCGCTTTAGAAACGTTGATTTACCACAATTGTCCGATTTGTTTTAGATGGATTCTTCACCTGTGGCTAGTTATTACGTGCTCTGCAAAGTCATAGAGCAATGAAATTTAACCATCTTAAAGTAATAACACCAATATGTTTTATCAAAAAAAATTAAAATTATTCAACAAATATGTAAGGAACTAGACCCAAAAGCATAAAGAAGTCTCTTTGAATAAAAGTTCAAGGAAAACGAACTGCTTTAAAGATTTTTGGCCTAAGGTATCTTTTACAAGCATTTTTATGTTATCATTTTTATTGGGAGTTTATTGGTTTGCTAGATCTACACATTTACGTAACACCCTATTAACCCCATCAACTTTCCTGGGACGGTTTTTGTTGTCAAATGTTCTGGCCTTTATGTGACTGCCTTATTGTTTTAGCTGGTATACAAAGGTTCTGCTGTGTTCGTTTACATTTCGTTTAGCTGGAAGAAATTGGTATACGGTCTGACGTTTTATTCGATAACTTTTTTATTTATTAAGGTATAGAAGCGAGTTACATCGTTGGATTTGTAATTGAATTATCTAAAAACAAGCGTCTTGGATATTTCCAGTGCAGCAGTTAAAAAAGTAATAATATTTCAAAGAAGAACTATCGTTTAATTAATTTTATGCAATTTTCATCAGAAAATCGTCAATTTTGGCTTATAACTTTTTATTTGTTGAACAAAAAGAAATAATTATACCATTAGATTACATTTTAAAACCCCGTCCGATGATATATAGCACATCCCCAGTGCACAAAAAAAGTTTTTTTAAATTTTATTTGCACGGCCAGCAATATTGCTAACTTCACACGCATGTTGATTAGTGGATGTAAATATTCCTCTGCAATGTGAAAATTCAACGTTTGAATAACTTTATTATGTTATTGACAATGTAGCTTCTGTTTTCGGCGCACACTGTCAATAAGATCGAGTATTGCTGAACATCGCCCTTCTAATTCTAAATTCCACTCCACGTGGAAACAAATCCGCAAAAAACTGCCGCAAATGTCAAACTAAACACACAAAAACAATGCACAGTTATATTAGCTTTTTAGAGTTTAATTTTATAAATCTCACTTTTCGACGGTTTGTTTGTTTTATCACAACCATGTCTTTAGTCTAGTTAGTCTGGCAGCCTTTTACGAATGTTTGTTTACAAATAAACTGAAACGCAATTAAAAGTTAATGCAGCTTCAGAACATTGACTATTAACTAAATATAATTGTTTTATATATTTTTCATAATTGTACAAAAAATAAATTAGCATTTGAATATTTTTGTCATTTTTTACCTCTAGGTGTTAACTTTTATTAGCGACGCATTAGCGACGTCTTAGCGACGTCCGTCATGGAGAATTTTGAGGTAATTTTTAGAGGTTATTGTAATATAATATTCATATTTTAAATGTTGCATTGGTTTTAAAATTTAAATTATTATTAGGATTTAAAAGAAATTTCTTCAGGAAATCAAGGAAAAACCTTTCTTGCTAGACATACACCAACTACAAAGATCTGCTGTTTGAAAGAAGTGAATATTAATTTTGTTCGTTTTTTATAACATGATTTTTAGTTTAATTATATTAACTTTTTCAGATTGAATGCATTGACGATGATTATGCTCAAAGAACATTTGATGAAGTTTGTGAATATAATATAGATTATAATTCATGTTTGGGTCATAAAATGATTGAATTATTTATATGGTAAAGCATATATAAAGCAAATGTCAATTAAATAAATGTTTTTCTACAATTTTTATTGTTATAAAACTGATAAATTATTCATACAAATGGAAATAAAGTGTGATACCTCTTGAAAAATTGCAGATGCTTGAAATTATCAATAAACTTGGCAAGAAAAATTCAGCTGTTGTCTTACCTTTTAACATGTTTACCTACTGGGATGATTCAGTGAATTTTTTATTAATTTGTATCTTATACTAAAATGTTAAAATAATTCATTATAAGAGAAATGGCAAGGAATAGATGTGGGTGGAGGGGGTTGATTTTTGAAAATTCTTCATCCTGTGCTAAGATGAAACCATTGATGATGATGATGGTTTAGATGTGCAGTATTTTTTTGATTGCATGTAAAATACAAAAACCTATCCTGTCCTTATGACAAAAATTTTGTAAGATGGAAACCATTGATGATGATGGTTTAGATTGTATGTAAAAATACAAAATACTTGTCCTGCCTTTTTGAAAAATTTTTTGTAAGTTTTACACAAACAATTTGCTATGAGTAAATCTAGAAAATTTGCTTTTAGATTACGTCCTTTTTCTTTTACCAAGCATATGAATACTACGAAAATGGAGATTTTTATGCTTTGATGAAAAAACACTATGAATTGAAGGAACCAATCAAAGAAGAAGTAAGCTAATAATATAAATAGGCAGATGGTTTTGGTTTAAATGAGTTTTTAGAATTCAATGATTCATACTAGGCGTAGTAAAATGTTGAATTGAATAGTTATACCAACTATAAATTCAAAGCTGATAAGAAGATGGATGGGATACATCATAGAAATACTAATATTCCTTAGGTCAAGGAATGTCATGCATAGGTTATTTTGAATGGTTTTTTTCTTCAGATTTTGTAATAATGACATCTAGATAACATTTGTATAGAATATGCAAAGGTGGGCAAAATAATAACCGCAAGGTATTTAAAATACCAAATACTAAAATACTTTAGAAAAGTATTTAAAATACTAAAATACGCATTTCATTACATTTCTATTCAAAATACAAATACAATTCAGTCGACACTCATAATTTCAAAAGCGGCTGTTCAGAACTGATCTAAGGCGATTGAGCTGGTTTTCTTTGGTGATCCAGCCAGAAAGGAGTTTGCATAATCAAGCCTGAACAAAACAAAACGATAGAAAACATAAGTTTGTGTTGAGAAGATGTTGAAACAAAGGCCATCTTTAATTTGCTTTTGAGCGGAGAAGCACGCACAGATGATGCAGCCTATATGTGTCCGTAGCCAATACCTATATCTGCATCCAGATATAAGTATGCCAAGGTCTCACACAGGCCCATATGGCACCACCATGTCTTAACCAATTCGAACCGGATTCTTCTGGCGAGAAAGGCATAGTTGTAGAAGAGTTCATTTATATGTCAAATGTTTTATTTCAACAACAAGTCTCATTAAAAGTATAAGAAAATACCTCTGTCTAAAAATTAAATAGTCTTTAAATGAAACCAGTTTAAAACGATATACACTGATAAAACAATATAAAAGTTGAAAATGAAGCAGCGTTATGACAACTTTCACTTTGTATACCCTAAGAAAATTGCTAAATCAAAGCGTCTGGAACACGTAACTGCCTGTAAGGTGCTAAATGGTTTGTTTGCAACAAAGGGGGGTGGGGTCCGGGACGCCAGGACATTAGATATTTCTAAGATTAAAAATAATGAGTTAACAGTTAAAAATTGTATTTCAAGAGGAATTCGGCCAACAAATATCTTTTTTGACCGACAAATGAAGATTGTTCTAATAGGCATTTGTCCTCCTCTTATTATCAAGGACATAGAATCTAGAACTAGAGTCAATCCAGGTCCAAAATTGTTTCTAGCATTTTCTTTACTTTTTTATGTTGAAATTTTCATCTTTTTTGTAACTTTTATTTTACTATATTTATATTATTTAAAAAAAATAAAAAACATTGGTTTTGCATTGCTTAAATTCAATTTGCGTTTGTTACTGAACTTATCGTTATGAAACACTAACCAAATTAAAGTTTGTATTATAATATTCAACTTATTTGGCAATTAATATCAGGAAGTATGACTTTTTGTGCTCCTGAGATTGTGGTAGAACACCACGTGCATGATTTCAACACTGATTTTTGGTCCTTTGGAGCTGTGATGCTGGGCTTGCTGGTGTGTTCGAAATTTACGTACCACGAGTTTACATCTTATCTTATAGAGTTCAAGTTCAACAAAAAAGCTCTCAATCCTCTCTTTGATGAATTATCAAAGGTTGCTTATATGTTGAAGAGCTGCTTTAAAAGTTTTCGCTGAATCAATTAGATGTCATATGTTTTATTAATTTTATTTTATGTAATAATAACTCATTTTTATTGATTACAAGATCTATTCTTCAAAACTTATCACGACTGTAAAAGAAATCATAAAAAAATCAAAGCAAAAGAGAATAACGCTGGAGTGAGTTTGTGTTTTTATACTTTTGTACTTTTGAAAATTTTTGTTCAAACTCTTCACTTTGGGGAATGGAATTTTATGACTTAAAGTAACTTAACAAGTTTCGTCTCTATATAGCCACATGAATGACTATGCATTGAAAACCTTAGAAGAAATTCAACTGGAAAATCAAAAAATCATAGAAGGTGATTTGGGTAAGTTTTTCTGTATTGATATGTATCAATTTTTTTATAATAGTTCATAGTCCTTTACACCAAGTGTTTTAAGACTGAAACGGCAGAAGCACCTAAGTACTTCCAGTCGTGGATCATAATTTGATCTTTTTAACTTTTCCCTCCTCTTTTCTCCAGGCTTGGGACTGGCTTGCAAATGCAAGGCGGAGTTATATGTATCAATGCAATCGGTTACTTGTGCAAGATTGTGGAAAATGGTGCTAATAATTTAGTAAGATGAAAACAACTGGTTAAAGTTTAAAGAAAACCGTTTCACCAATACACTTAACTTTAAAAAAGGGGGCGGTGTTAATAAAACAAGTTATATTACTAATTTAATTTAAAAGTACTGTTTATTTATTTTCTATAGTTCCACTTGATCTCAACCAGCCTCTGAATTATTACATGCAATATTTACTGGTTAATTATAAAAGTCGAGCTTGCTTCAGAGAACTTCTCAAGTTTTTCAATGATAACATTTCCGAAGGATGGTTTGTTGAATATTTCATTTGCTTAACATTTTTTATGGTTATGAAACAAAAAATGATAGATAAAACTAAAAATGGAAAAAAATATAAAATTCATTTTTATTGAAGTTATTCTCAGTAATTAGTTTTTCAAATTTTAGAGTTGAAAGGATTAATATTTATGAAATGAGGAATCAAGTAATGATGGTGTATTATATTTGTTTTTAGGTCACTCTTTTCACTGAGTTCAGAAAGTTGTTGTGACTTTTTGTATTATGTCATGTATCATTCCGATGATCTAAGACTTTGTGAAATTGGGTTGAAGATCCTGGGTATTCAAGTTTATGGATGTTAGTTAGATTGAAAATGTTATGAATATTTATCTTATGTAAACAATAATATTATTAAGATGTTTCAAAAAAACCAATTTTTTCCATGACTACTTTGATTTTCAATCGAGATTGTTTAATTAAAAGTTATTTCTCATTTTCCAGTGTTTCCTGAAGCTGTGTTCTTTACAGAAGGTCCAATTACAATGATCTGTCAAATTTTTCAGGTAACACTTATAGGTGTAAATGTTAGAAATATTTTATACTAGCTGGTCTTGAAGGGGTTTTCGCTTTCACCATTTGAATATCAGAGTAGATCATTTGAATATAATAATAGACCATTTGAATATTAAAGTAGACCATTTAAATATCAGAATCTACTGTTTGAATATCACAATAGACCATTTGATTTTAATAATAGAGCCTGTTAATATTAAAGTACACCATTTGAATATTAGCATAGACCATTTAGGTTTTAGAATAGATCATTTGAATATCAGAATATACCATTTAAATATCATAATATTGAATATTAGAATAAACTATTAGAATATCGGAAGACACTACTTTTAAATCTTTAATGTTAACTTTGCCGCGTTTGCTTGCTTGCTTGAGTCATACGTTGAGACCCTTTACCACTCAAAATACTGAATTCCCGCTATCCAATCAATTTGAAATATGGTGAGTTTATTTTTCGCCAAGGACTTTACATTTGATTAAATTTTCAGATTGATTGGACAAAATTTTAGCAAATTATAGAATGAAATCAGGAAAACTTGAGACTCAATATTTAAAATTTAACTCATGGTAATTATATACTACTTTAAATTATATATAACATTTATTTTGTAGAGATATCCTTCGTCTTATTTCATTCAATATGCAGCCGCTCGAATATTTTATGCAGCAAAGAAAAACGGTTTTTGTTTTAATTTTTTTTTATTTTAAACAATTTTAATTAACAAAATAAATAAACTGTTATATATCTCGCTACATCAGAGGAACTTCAACCAGTTTTACACAAGCTGAAAGTTTGCACAATCCTTCTTAATGTCATCAAAAATTTTTCACAAGATGAAAAAATTGCTTCTATAGTCATCAAAGCACTTTGGCCTATGATGCTCTACCGTTAGCATGGATTGGATGACTTTCGTTAAACATTTTTTATATTTTACAAATATTGTTTTGAGAACAATTATCATCTAATAATTCAATTCTATACAACAAAAAATTTATTTTTCAAGATGGAAATGCACAGCAAATGCACGAAATTAATGGTTGTTTGGTTGTGGTTGAAACAATTTCACGATTCCAATCGAATTCCGAATTTTTTGAAGATGCTTGTCTTTTGATTTTCGGTCTTTCACTGTATGGTTAGTTTGAAATATTATCTACCACTATTATAACGGATGGTAGGTATATGCGTGAGTGCATACTTTTTTAATCTGTCTAACTTGAACTAATTTTGGAACAACTATTAAAGATCCAGTTTGAAAAAAATAGCTACTTTATCCCAACCAGCTCAATCAGAAAAAATTTTCACAACCAATGTAGAATCAGTGCAATTTATCTAATTGGGAAAACAGAAAACATTTTTGCTTTGTAGATGGTTTAGTAGAGAATATTTAGTTGCTTAAATCGTTGATATAGAAAAAACAAGACCAGCTGAAAAAATTGAATTAAACTTTCATTGAAGTCAGCAAAGCTTTTGACACCGTCTCTAGGAAATTAATCATTGGATTGGTGTCACGCATAGAGACATTTCCACTGTTACTTAATCACATTAAGTCGATCTGTATAATAAATGATGATGAGAAGGAATGTCAGCCTACAAATTCCGTTTAAGAGCGGTGGGAAACTGGGTAACCCAATGCTACCGCTGTTGTTTAATGCAATAATCGATATGGTGATGAGTAAAGTCGATGTTTCCATTGGTTTTTCTGGAGAAAAAAGTTTCAGTTAAGTTCAGTAACATTGCCTTTGCAGACGATTTGGTATTCTTGTCTTCAACTGACTTTGGCGTGGAAATGTCAAAATTATCTACACATGCACAAAGTATAAATTGTAAACACAACGTAAAAGTTTCTCAAATTCTGAAACTTATGTGGCAAAATTACGTGTTTGACTTTTTACTCAGAAAGAAATTATAAAATTATTATATGCTTTCAGTTCTTTAATATTTGCAAACCATTTTTCGAAGCTTTTAAATAAAATTTTGAGTAGGCTGGACGTTCACAATATCTAGAAGTTGAATGACCTGTCCGTTATTCAGTTAATAACCTACTTTGAAAATATACAAAGTCCACGTGGAAAAATAAACAATTCTGCTGAAGTTTTTAGAAGATTTTTTTATATGTTAACTAAGCTCTGATTGTTAATTCTGGGTTTAAAAAACAAAATTTAAAAAATCTAACAGCATCTTTTTTGTTTGTTCTATGTATGATTTATCCATGTTTTCAATAATGAAATAACTTTGGCCTTAATTTGATCATTCGGATTGATAATTTATTGTATTTTGTTGACGACGCTTTTATCTTTTACAATACATGAAGGAATTAATGATCTTTAGAATGAGAGATTTTAAGCCTACAAAAATCGAATTGAAAAATAAATGTATTTATTAGATTGAATTAGGTACAACCAGTTCTAGTGCTAAAAGTTTAAATTTACTTCCATGATGATGTAGTTTATGAGATATTTTTCATTTTTAATCACAGAGAAATAAAATAAGATATTCCTTAGTTTTTTTGAATTACTGATTTTGGGTAGGTCATCTCATTTTCCTCGACATTAATAAAAACATGTCCGCTGTAGGTCCAACAGGAGTGAATTTTTGTTTTTTTTATTTAAATTTTTGGTTTTTGCAAAGATTTTTTATGTTTTTTAGTCAAGTTTTCATTTTTATGTATATTTTTACTTTTTTTTCTACGTGTCTCACACTGTGTCATTCTTTTGTAAGATTAATTTTTGGCTGAAAAAATATGTATTATTTAATTAATTTTTAAAACAAAAAATCCGGCAATACAATTCTAAAAAATACTATTTAAAAATATTGAATCAGTTTATACAATCATTTGATTTAAAATTGTGTTTCAACATGTTTCATTCAGATCCGAACGTAGTTGCCCTCAATGAAGCCGATTGCATAGCAGTTCTACTCCACGGCCTCACATTGCATAAAAATAACAATCAACTTGTCATTAATGCTTGCAATGCCTTGGCTTCCATGGCTGATGCTGAAGGTTGGTTGTTTTTTAAGTTGGCCGCTGAATGATCTGCAACATGGATGAGTGAATGACTTGGATGATTTGAACAGGTACTAAATAATTATACTGAAGTAAAAAATGTTTTTATGACAATTACTTTTATTATTTTTTGAAATAATAACTTTTAAGATTTTGTTTATAAGCAAACACATTACTTTTACGCATGCCTACATACATACATACGTACATACATACATACATACATACATACATACATACATACATACATACATACATACATACATACATACATACATACATACATACATACATACATACATACATACATACATACATACATACATACATACATACATACATACATACATATATACACATATACGCATACATACATACGTATGTGAGATGTTAAACAATGTTACTTCCTCTAATGTAGTAGGTAAATTTCAACGTGCATAATATGCTAATTGAAAACATCGCCTGTTTTATGGTAGAATGCATAAAGAAACATGAAAAAAATGTTTAAATGTGCCGCATACCAAATTTAGTGTTGTTTGTTTTTTTTTGTTTTCTCCATCCCACCTATGACTTGTTAAATATTTACTAACCTGCCATACAAAACAACATCAGAAGAAAGTGCCTACAGTATGGCGCATACTACATACAAGGGAGTTGCGATCAAAGGTATCGAATGTCTTGGCGAGCTCTGTGAAATCCACATAGACAGTTGTGACGTCATACAAAGCATCTGTAAAGTTTTCACCAGTCTTTGTAGACATGGTAAACGTTGGGTTTTGTTGAAAATATTTTGTGTAAATAAAATATTTTTGTAAATAAAATTTGCTTCTTTGGCTGTTATCGTAATTAACATATTTTGATCAATCAAATTTTTTCCCTTAAATTATCAGTTTTGATGTTATATCTACTGAACAATAGCCTAATTTTGAAAAAATTTTCCATTTGACATACGAACATGAAATGCTATATGTTATGTAAATATTAATACAATTTTATATCATCAACATTTGCATTTATTTATTTATTTATTTGTTTATTTATTTATTTAACTATTTATTATATACCAACAATTTTCTATTTATAATAACTGTTTCTGTGTTTAGAAAAATTGTATGCAGGTGAGCAGATAAAGTTATTATATGCATTATAAAAAATTAAAAGAATTCTATTTATTGAAAGATGACATCGTCTCTGTTATAAAATGTTCAAGAGTTTGTGAGATCATCGATGATGTGAGAAACGCATACATGGATTTCTATGTTAGATATTCTTCTTTATCTTCTAGATGATAATAACAATATGCAATAATGGTAGTGGTAGTAAATAGGAGTTTAAAGATGTAGATGTTTTTTTTTTATTTTGTTTCATTCCAAACAATAGTAAAACTTTAAAAATACTTTTTTATTATTTATTCTAAAAATTTGTTTTGTTTTTAAAATGGAATAAACAAAAACACATTATACCACATTCAATTATTATTAATACATTGTTATAATTATTATCTACAAATGTTTTTATTACGCTTGCTATGACAAGAAAATAAAACGAAAGTCCATAAGAATTACGCCACTTGAAAAATTGTCAAACATTATTATTATTATTATTAATCGAAGAAGATTTTGTAGATCCACAACGGATAAAACGCTCTAAATTAATTATTAAGAAATGATCAAGTATAAACAGAACATCAAACTGCAAACACGTCACAAGAACAAAACAGAATTAAACGATAATAATAATTATGAAAAAGAAACTAGCTTGCACTCTGCTCCTCCATCGATCCCTAACCAAGTTATATCATTAAGAACAACTTTTTCTAATGAAAATCTCTAACAGAGTTGTTGAGCTAAGTAATCACAGGGGAACCATATATCATCATCATCATCATCATCATCATCATCATCATCATCATCATCATCATCATCATCATCATCATCATCATCATCATCATCATCATCATCATCATCATATCCTTTATTTTGTCATGCCATTTCCTGGTGTACATCACAAACTGTCTTTCCACCAACTTAATTTATTATTTATAACAGTAATTAATCTTTGTACTCATTGAAATAAATGTTAAATATTTACTGAATTTTAATCTTTAATAAGTTAATATGAAAAAAAATTATAATAATAATAAAACAATAATACTAATAACAATAAAAAATACTTGAATGCTCAAACAGGACTTAAACAAAGTTTGTGTGAACATCCTGCAAAGGATTGAAAGCCTGAAACCACTTGTTGAAATTTGATTTTTTTTTATTCCTGATATATTCATAATTTATTCATTTGATTTCTCAGTTTAAAACTAATTTTGTTGCGTAAAAACTTGTATTATTATAATTTATTTTTTTTATTTTTTGCTTTAAAAAAAAACTTTTTAAGACTTTGTTCATTTCTTCAAGAGAAAAGACTTGAGTTTGGTAATTTGAGTGCAATTAGAGAAGATGTCTTCATTGTGTTGAATATGCGATGAAATTGAAAAAAAAGTGATAGAGTAGGGTATGTGGGTGGGTTCATGATGAAGAAGAGGGGATCAGAGAAGTGGTAGATGTTGATTGATGAGAAGTGAGATGAAATTAGGATTGTAAGGAGGGTACGAACGTGACTGATGTGAGTGGTGTTCACGTCCTGAAAAGATTAGAAACGTCTTCATTTGTCTTTTGGGTTGAAGTTCTCAAATGGTGTTCAAAGGTTGAAGAAATTACAAGACAATTGTCTTGTTAAATTTCGATTGATTGATATCTCTATGGCCATCTGTGGCGGAAGTCTTACTTTAAACGGTTTTTAAAATTCAAACTTTTGATTTATTGTGGAAAGCTGATTTAAAAAAAAATAAAACTAGTAGTGCTCTTTTTTTTTTACCAAACTATAACAAATAATCAGCTGTGTTTCTTTTCGACAGTGGTAAAAGTTATCTCACGTGGCTAATTGAATGGCTCAATAACAAATCAAAACGTTTTTAGTAAACTTACCACCAACTTAAAGGGTCCACTGATAACACACGCACGGCTATTTAGCTAGCCGATGTTGAACCAACTAAATAAATTAACATAGCTAATAAACCCTGCCAATCTTACATGATGGTCCGCACTTGTTTTTTTACACCGCTTTTACTATCATTCACATTTGTGTGTTCATGACCATGCTGCCTGCCCTACGCCTTGTTTCTTGGGACGATCTCGTGGTCACAGCTCCGACGCTGTTCAACTTGCAGCTGCTTTATCGTCATCGTAGTTGACATTTTCATCTTCAATAGTGACGGGTTCTGTAGAAGCAGGTCCAGCAGCGTGAAGTAATGCAGGTATTTTGCACCTTTGCGACTTGTTTGCTCCAAGGTCATGTACATTTGTAATGCAAGTTGATTTCCTGCAGTTCATTTTTTCAGCACCAATCATTGATCTGAAATAAAAATTATTTATACTAAAACCAGATCTTTCTAATATTTTTTATTAAGTGAAAAGTGAAAGCACCAAAATCTATTCTAAAACAACAGCTTTATGTCAAAAATGATTTTAAAGTCAAACTAATTGTATTAGGCTGGTTGGATCCAGTTTAGTTCCTACATGCATTGCAGCCAGTCCGATGGCTGCAACGCTTCAGTATAAACACTCCCATTGCTCGAGATTCACTCAGTTCTATCCAAAAATACCAGTCGACAGCTATATTTATCTATGCAAACTCCAGCTAATTTTCTTAACATCAATAATATTATTTTTAACATCTAAGGCAGACGATTTTATTAAATATTTTTTTAATTTACTATAAATTAGAAATTGAACGACAAAAAATTTCATTGCTCGAAAATGTCAAAAAAAAAAAACAAACAAGTAGAAGACAAGATGATGAGCAAGGAAGAAATATTTAATGAGGAATTTGCATATATTTTTTTATCACAAAATCTTTTTTGTTGTTCGTTATAAAATTTGTCGCGTAATTATCCCAATAACAATTACTTTCAATCAATCAAAAAAATTCTATAGCGCCTTCCACTAAAGCTCAAATCCGCTATGTTACCAAGCAACGGCGTGGATTCAGATCTTTCTGTATAGCAGCAGGCGGTCACAAAGTTGTAAGAAAAAATGACGGACTACAGAAATAGAGAATGAGCGCGTAGCAAAATTTTTTTCGTAAAATTGAAAAAGATACTTCTGAAAGAAGACGATGTCAGGTCAGATCGTGAAGTCGAATATTTGATATTAGTGAGATGTGATGATAATTTATTTTCGATTATCATTTATTTAGCTCCTTTAACTTTTCAAACAACTTTTAACTATTTGAAAGTTTGAATTTACTGCAGAATTAATTTAGAAAAACACATTTTAAATCTAAATTTGTTTGCTTGTTTTATTTTCAAAGTAAATATTTTAATTATACACAATGTAATATACTAATAGATGTTTAGTTTTTATTTATGTTTATAAAATGTATATTATATATATATATATATATATATATATATATATATATATATATATATATATGTGTGTGTGTGTGTGTGTGTTTGTGTGTGTGTCTGTGTGTGTATGTGTATGTGTATGTGTGTGTCTTTTATGCATTGCTCCAGCATTCATCCGATCGTAATGCAATTTTCACACGACATTGAAAGTCAATAAAAAAAGGTTTTCGTGAAAAAATTGAGACCCGTCACAAAGTGAGCGGGAGCGGGAAATCGAGCGGAAACGGGAGAGCGAGCGGGAGTGGGAGAGCGAGCGGGAGCGAAAACTGGAGAATGAGCGAAAAAGGGAACGGGAGAGCAAGTGGGAACGGAAAAGCAGCCAGGAGCGAAAGAGCGAGCGGGAAAATGAGAGGAAGCCGGAAAGCGAAAATGTGCAGAGAGCAAGCGGGAGCAGAAAATTGACCGGGAACGGCAAAGCGACCGGAAACGGGAGAGCAAGCAAAAGCGGGAAAGTGACCGGAAACTGGAAAAAAGCGGGAACTTGAAAGCGACCGGGAACAGGAAAGAAAATGGGAGCGAAAGAAAAACGATAGAAAAACTCCGGGCAACGCCGGGTACCCCGCTAGTAGCTGTATAAAAACAATTTTCTGAAAAAACGTTTTAAATGTAACGACTACATTTTGCTATTTATTTTACATAGTTTTGTATACCTGTCTTATTTGGCATAAAACATTGATTTTAAAATTTAAAACTAAAATATTTACATACAAACTCAACTATTAATTATCAACCGCAAAGCCTAGACTGAGAATTTTAAAAAAGTAAAAACCTTGACTTTATAAAAGAAAACAATTTAAAGAAATGATTAAAGAAAAATGTCCACGCAATTTTCAAAGAAATTTTTTGATATTTTCAAATATTTTCTGCACCAAAACACGTGAATTAAAAATTCTAGTTAATTAAAAGGAAACACGTGAATTAAAATCTTTAGTAAAAGTTTCAATAAAATACATAAATTTTATAAACTCACCTTTCACATTCAACACATTAATTTTATAAACTCACCTTTCACATTCAACACATTAATTCTATGAACTCACCCTTCACATTCAACACGTCTTCTACATGGGCAGCACCTGCCGAAAACTGCCACAAATCCTTGTCTAAACTTCTTGCTCATGAAACAGTACGTAATAGGATTACAGCAACTGGAAACAAAAGCCATGAGATGAATGAGATTCATAGTCAGTGGAGATACCACGCCTTGAGCAACCGTTGAATCAAAGACGCTCCAAGTCCAGACAACATAGAGAGGTGTCCAGCAGAGGAAGAATTCCGTCACAACGACAAACAACATAAGGACGCTTCGGCGTCTCGATCTATTAGAGTTGTTGTTAAGTTTTGACTTGTAGCTAGGAGTAGTAGTTGATCTATTTTTGTTGCTAGTTGAAAATGAGCTTCTTGTTGTTGTATCTGCGGTGTCAACTGTTGCAGCTGTTGAATTTGTGTCGTCAGAAAAATGCGCCATTTTTTGGTTTTCGCTTTCCCTCTTTGGGAAAGAAAAAATATATCGGCATCTATTATTATCTTTGTTCTTTCCCTTTGAAGTTGAAGGATTGTCGTTTGAGGCCGAGCTGTTAGACGGCTCGTGGTTGTTGAAACGAATGCAAATGGAGTTTCGCTTCTGTGAGAAAATAACTTTTGGCCTTCCACTCGTGACACTGCTTCCAGCTCCACCACCGTCGCCACAACTACTTAAACCTCCGCAGTTTTTATTTTCACATGAAATATCATTTTTAATTAGTTTACTAGAAATTCTTGACAAGTTTTTCTGAGACAAACTTTTCTTTGCATTAGTTAGGTCCACAAGCATGGTGGCTTTAGTGGTGCTCATAACAATTCCTGTATCATGATGATGATGATGATGGTGATGATGAAGATGGTGATGATGATGATGATGATGGTGATGGTGATGATGATGATAATGATGATGCTGATGATGCTGATGATGATGATGATGATGATGATGATGATGATAATGATGATGATGACCATAATAGTGGTGATAGTGAATAGTTCAACGAAGAATAGTTATAGACAATGAGAGCAATTACTATGGCAACCATTATATGTATTATTACACAGCCAATGATATTCAATATCTTCTAACGATGTAAGTGATGATGTGTCAGGGCAGAATAATGAACAATGGATATACTTCCGATGAAATGTCTCCATAATGGGGTGGCAATGGTTTGAAATAGTCAAAATGGAACCAACCTTCACTGCTTCTTCCTGTCTGTCTTTTCATACTTTTGAATAATGTTACTGCAATGCATCCGTAGGCAGCCAGCATGATAGCCAATGGGAGAACGAGAAGAAAGAAGTCAAGGACGATTGCATACGCCATCTCCATGCGTTTGTCGGTCCAATCTTCATAACACTTCAGTTTGTTTGAAATAAATTTACAGATTGTTGAGAAAAGTTGTAAAACGTTCTATTTTTTATGTCATAAAATTTTTGTAAAATTTTAACAAAAATGCAAACTAAAACTAAAAATTAGTCTATTTTGACTCGCTATCAATAACAGTACATTTTATTAAATTTTTTAACTTTTCTTTTTCTCTCAAAGTCTCTAATGTTTTTAATACCTTCAATCCTTCTAAATCCCATGAATACCGAATCGGTGTGTTTATAAATGAAAACTTTAATTCAATAAACGTTAAATTTTGGGATTTATGAGATATTGCATTGTTACTGTTTACTTGTTGAAAGCTAAATAACAGAAAACAGAAAAAGAAATTTTTGAAAGTCACGCAGGCAATTTGTATCGAGCTATCAGTGTATGGTTGATTGACCAACCATGTGACTCATGACTAAAAGTTTCTTTTTAAAATTATTTTTTCTCAAATTTTATTAAAAAAATTAATTAATTGTTTTTATTTTCTATCAATTGTAAAATGGAAGATTTTTCTTATTTTCAAAAGCTATTTTAAAAACTTTGTTAATAAGAGTTAAGAAGTGTACACCCATAGATGACACTCTATGAAATCATTTTATAGAATAAAATTAAATAAAATCAGAATTAAATTATTTCAAAAACGTGTTCTCATCAACAAATGAAATGAAATAAAAAGTCAACTTGATCTCAAAATATCTTCACTACGTGCGATGTCACAACCAAAAAATCTAATATTGAAAGTAAAGAACGTGATATATACATATATATATATATATATATATATATATATTATATATACGTGTATATTAATTCATGATTAATAGTACTGGATTAAATACACTTTGTCTTCAAAGTGTATTTAATCATTAACCATTTGTCCGCCTTTCTGTTCATTCATCTTCGGTGCATCTTTCCGTCCGTGTGTCCATCCATCTGCTCGTCAGTCCATCCGTCCATTCATCCATCTAACCATCCTTTCATCCACTCATCCATGAACACACGATATCATCTATCGCTTATTGACTTTTAATCGAAATACAGAAAATCAGCATTATAGAACAGGTTGTTTTTCACTGAGAAAGGTTGAACTCAGCCAAAATAAATAAAAGTGACTATTAACTTGCCACCATTCAACTTTTAACTCTAGCAATAAATGGATAGATAATAACTTATAAGGAGATATGGCATGAGTGAAAACTGTTTTGAAAAAATCAGTTGCGCAGCCTAAGAGAAGCGGAGATGATGGTCCACCTTAGGCGGAACTTTTGGCGGAGGTAGAAAATACATTTTTGGAGCAACACATTTAAGAAAAGTGAAAGTTCATTTGATTTTACTTTCCATTCCCGGTCATAAATTTTTTAAACTCCTATTCCAGACGGCTAAAATTCACACTAAGCCACTGAGGAGATAGGATGGGACAAGTCTTTGTAAAGATTGCTTGGTGTGAATTGTTTTAGAAAAATTACCTGGGTAAAGAAATGTTTAAAAAAAATTGCTAGATGAAAAATGTTATGGTTTGATCGAAAAAATGACTTTTTGAAAATAAAATTTTTTATAATATAGAAGATAATGAAATTGTTGAAATATTCATAAATCACTAAAATGAATTAATAGAACAGCAATCTAACAAAAGACCAAAAAAAGTGTGGCAGACATTTGTGAATATGAAAAATAAAAATAAATTGAACAAAAATATTATTATTATTATTTTTTTTTATTTTAATTTAACAATCTTTAGTGCGAGTTTACAGACTTTAAATTATTTTTTTAATTAAAAGATTCTTTGAAAAACCTAAAATGTTTGAATCAGAATTACATGGGAATAGTGAACACATGTTTTCATTGTTATACTCTGTCGAACAACTTCTTTTTTATTTAACTTTGATTTTGTATTTTGAAAAGAAAACTGTTATAATAATCAGCGTCCTTTCAACTGTCATCATCACTAGCACTAATTTTAGTTCGTTATTTATTTTGTTTTTTGAAAACTGACTTAGTAATTATTGCACATCGTGGAGCTGAATGCTTGCTTTCCAGATGATTTGCCATTCATAAAACGTTTCTGGATGAACAGAACTAAGAAGGAAAGCAAGTTACGCAATTACTGTAGGCTTATTTTTATGAGATTTTTGTTTCTACTCATTTTTAAGTTTGGAAGTTAGCGAGGATTTAAAGTTCATAACTTGTAGTCTACTATATAGTTCTTAAATGATAATGTACCAATTTAAAAAAAATTAAATGAAAATAAATAAATTTTGGCAATTCTATAATTTACATTTGTTTTAAATTTATTGAATTAAAATACATTAAAAATACAACCGTAATCTACAGGTTTATTGTGTTCTTTATTTTCCATTATAAAGTTGTTTTATATCTGTGCTTTTAATTAATTTATTTTTTTCTTATTTATCTACTTTTTATTGTGTGTTTTTATTTTAATATTATTATTATATTTTTAATTTTAGTTATTTATTTATTTTTATACATAACAATTGATTTTTTGTCCTGTGTAAATAACAGCGGTTTGTCTGTTATAATCAAATAAAGATAAAGTTAAAGTTAAAGTTAAAGTTAATTTTCTTCTCATTTTTAGCTTTCCTTCTATAATTTTACAAGATAATTTTACTTCAATATTTGTATCTGACTTCAACACATTTTCAATCAGAAACATCCAATATAATGATAATAATAATGTTTAATAATAATAATAAAAATAATTGTTTTGTGTAACTGTATAGACAAATTTTTCAAAACAAACTGGTTTAACTGGCATATTCGCAGAATCACATACCAAATTAACTCACCATCAAAAACATTAATCTTCAAAAAAACTATTGAAAGTTTTTAAACTTAAAAAAAACAAACTAATAGAATAAATAGTTATTTTTATTACCATTCTTACATTTTTATTAAATTAATCTTTGCCGCAATTCTGGTATGTTTGATGACTTGCTTGATTGCTTGCTTGATGACTTGTTTGGTTATGTAAAAATTGTGGAAGCGAAAATGACCAAACTTCATATTTTTTATTAAGCTGAAACATGGTATATAAATTTGTTTCTCATGACAACCCATTTTTTTAATTTTGTGAATATCCTATATTTTAATTATTTAAAAAAAATTAATTTTATTTTAAATTATTTTTTTCAATTGTAAAACTAAAAAAAACCACAAAAAGTTCAAAATATAAAAAATTGTCAAAACTGGTTGTATTACTTTTTAAGTTTTAATAAGCAGACAAATAATCTTAAACTAATTTATGAATATATATATAAATAAAACAATTGAATAAATTACAATTCAATATATCACAACTAAATGTAATACAATTAAATATAACGCAATTAAATACAAACCAAATACATCACAATTAAATTTATTATAATTAAATATGTTACAATTGAACATATCACAATTAAATATAAAACATTAAATATATTAAAATTGAATAAATCACAAATTAAATAAATCAAAAATAAATATATCACTATTGAATATAACACAATTAAATATATTCCAACTAAAAAATGACAAATAAACTTCTAAACCTGGCAGTTAACGACAGTTACAAAACATATTAATCATCACTGCCACAACTACCACATCCTCATTACTACTCCGACTACCACGAACCCTTCAAAAAAAAATGTCGAACCTTCCGGGCATTCTTCACCTGAATCAACTTCTGACATACAGCAGTTGGTATCATAAGCACCGATGCCAGCAGCCAAATAAGCCCAATAGTTTTGTAGCAGTGACTTTTTGTTTGCCACTTTCTTGATTGCAGGGGCTGGCAAATGGCAAAGTACCTTTCCATGGAGATGGTCACATGGGTAAACACTCCCACGCCCACAACTATGCCTGTGTGAGAAAGTAGAAGAAGGTTGAGTGAATTATAGAAGGATTGAGTGAATTATAGAATGAATTAATTAATAACTATGTCATTCAATTATGAAGTAAAACATGATTCAGTCACAGAAATAATGTTGCGGCATTGCTGGATTGGTTAGAAAAAGCAATGTTATAGGAAGCTCACTCACTGTGACTCCCACAATTTGGTTAAAAATACCGGTGTTATTTCAAACTTGAACCACTAAAGTTATTAACGTGCCACATGATGCAATTGTTTTCCGCTGAATATTGAAAACAAAATCACATTGCATTTCTGATTCCCATATCAATAAACACTTATAAAACTTCATAAATAATTTAAAAAAAAAACAAAAGTACAAAAGAATGTAATAAAAATTGTGAGCACGTGATTCATCTCACGTAACATTCATGACGTCACGATTTATTTATTTATGTTTATTTATTTATTTATTTATGTTACTATCGTTATTTTAAATATCTTTTGTATTTCTAAATTGAGTGTGTATTTGAAATGAAAGTGTGTGTTGAAAAACTCGTTTTTTTGCTTGTTTAGAATAACAATCTATTTATATAACGCCAAAATTATCTGAAATGCTGTTGAAAGCTTCCATGAGTTTATAACTGCGTTTTTATTTTGGTTTAAATAAGCTACTATTAAGAAAATTTCAATTATTTGAAAGCAGTGAATTCTATATAGTGAAGTGATTGCATGTAGAAATGTTGTTTGATGTTCTCTATTTAAGTAGAAGAAATTATGATGAAGTGTGAAAACGTTTGTTGGCTTTTTCAGATACAAATAAATTATCAAAATTAAAAACATGGAAGAATTTAAATCGCTTAATTTTGTTTTAAATTCAACAGTTTGATTTTGAATTAGACGCATTAGAAGTTCTGCTAAGTGAATTGAAAATTTGATTTTCTAATGAGTGACTTATGTAGTAAAAGTAGTTCTAACTTTAATCTTTTGATAAACTTAAACTTTTTCTATCCCGAAAACTAATTCACATTGTAGCCAGTGAAGGCGCCAAAACAGGTTCTAGTCTAGTTGATCAAGAAGGTCACACAAAACACGCCAACACGCATGCACATCTACTTTGATTCGTATAAAATAAAAATGCATTTTAAAAAGCTTGAAACGTAATTTTATGAAAAATTATTCTATGAAATCTTAAAATTTCAAATTTAAGGTTTTTAATTTTGCATTTAAAATTTACATTTGTTAATTTTTCAAGTTATATTTTTAACTCAACTTCACAAGAAATGTTTTTTAACTTGTGATATTAATTCTTAAAATTTTAAAGAAAAACATAAAAACTGAAAGTACAAATTTGTTAAACGAGATAATACAATTTTTTGTTCCCCTTATTCATTCTTTTAAAAAAGAATTTTATTTTTTTTATTCAAAGCATTTGTTAAAAAATATCATTTTTTTAAACTTTCTTTCAAAAACGAAAAAAACATTTAACAACAAATTTGTTTTTTTTCCAAAATTGTATCTTTTTAAAAATTTCAGAGTGAAATTTTTCTCTGTTGCTCTGTGACATTACAAATTGACGTCATTCCTTAAAGTTTTTAGTTTTAGTGCTAATTATTTAAAAAAAAAGGTTCAAATGTCAAAGATATTTTTAAATTTAGAATTAAAAAAATTAAATGTGTTTGCAAACCATCTCAAATTGACAGTGTTTAATAACAACATAAAATAATAAATTATAATTTTGTTTATCTTTGAAAGCTAACATTTTTTTGAACTTCTTTTCTGAGTTTTTTTAATTCTCTATTTTTCATTGCATCATTTGGAACAAAAAATACTTTTTTTCAACAACCTTCTAATGAAATCATCTGTCAGACCTTTTCCTACTGTTCTCAAAAATAATGAGCTCAATTCTTCAGAGGAACCAACAAAACGAAAGCAACTGTGTGACGCGTAGAACAATTCTATGACGCAGTGAGATTGATTTTATGATTCAACCCAAACTCGCAGCAAACAAAAGGAGTAAACATCAGCCCAGTAATGTATTAAAAAAACATCAATTTTTTACTTTAAAGTTTTAGAATGTCAGTTAAACGGAAGCCTAAGACATGCAAGATGACTGTTTCAGAATGCTTCAGTTGCATTCATGAGAAGAACATTTTGATGTGAGAAATGCTTTATTTACAACCATAGCAAGAATATCATGTATGATCACGATATCTTCTTCACATGATCACATTATCATCTTTTGGGTAGGATGGATGTTCACATGATCACCTGGTCATCTTTCATAAAGACCTTTCTCTTCCTCCTATCGGTGTCGTCTCAGGCATGAAAACCCGTTTGAGTTGATAAGTTGATTTGCTTATTGGCCATGTTGTTTTACACTCAAATGACATTATCGTTAAAAATATGTTGATGCATGGCGCTGGTTGCAGACACAAAATCTATTCAATCAAAGTAACTGGTTTCAGTACATTATTTTTTTGATTTTGAGTGCTTTCAATTTGTTTTGACGATAAAAATAGAAAAAGAACTGCTTAAAAATAATTAAAATAGCATTAAACTTTTTATGGTTTCTAAAACAGACTTTTAATTTTGATTTCTTTAAAAAATGTATTTATCAGATAAAGTATCTTATAAAAAAATTTAAAACAGAAAATCGGATCGAGTTATGATCTTCCATAAAAAATAATTCGGTAGAATTTCTTACTTAGTGATTTTTTGTCTCAAAACGCTTGGTGTGGAATACTATAAACTTTTTTTTAAATTACCTGTTTTCAAAATTTAGGTTAATTTAAAGTTGTTAAATATAAAAATATATTCATTCAAAACAAACATTTAAAAACACACTTAAAACAAGTAAAAATAAAAAAAACAAATACTTGAAAAGTGTATTACTTGTTTGGCAACAATGTAAAACAAGTACAAGAAACCACAGATACAAAGTGATATTTTGTTTCATTCGAGTTAATAAGGATGCATAACTTTAATGTAGATAAACAAATTAAATCTTGATAACGAAATGCACACATGCAGTCTTATGCAGATCTAACAAATATTTTATAAAAGGCTATGTTGCATGAGTTTTTTAACATCTACGCTGTCATCTACAAATATATTTATTAAGCTATGCAACTTGCCGGTTATTGTTCACTAATTTAAACGCAGATTTATATTTTATTAGTAAACTAGCAGTGCCCGTAGCGGCTTCGCTCGCATGAAATTAGAGAATTTGAACCGTGCCTACATAGTAGAGTACTGCACGGATCAATTTTTTAGGTCTCGGCTCGGCCCGTCGACAACTTGGCCCAGCCCGTTTCAAAAACCGAAATTCCTGGCCCGGCACGGCCCGTCTAATATGGGCCCGGCCCGTTTTTACAGGCCTAGAAGTTCTATATACATGATGAAAAACTTCGGCCCGTCCCAACTTGACTTCAGGTTTAGCCCGCCCATCTGAACACCCTAAAATCCCTAAAATGTCTATATACTTGGTTGAAAATCTCGGACCGTCCCACCTTAATTTAAGGTTTGGGCAGGGCCGTATGAAGACCCTAAAATAACGGCTTGGCCCGTCCGTGCGGTGATAAACTGAACTCATCTATTTTTAACCGGCACAAAACCTCAAAATACGAATTTTCACATCTGTAGCACTTACAGATTTTGAGTAGCAGTTATTTTAAAACTAAATAACTCTTTTTCCACTTCACATTTGAGGTCCTGGAAACCAAATTTTCAAAAAATGATGAAACACGTATATCATTATTTTTAGAGTAGAAACTAAATACTAATTTTCCTTTTGTAGCATTTACAGTTTTTGAGTAGCAGTTACTTTAAAAAACAACCCTATTTTCCACCCCACATTTGAAGTCCTGAAAACTAAAAAAATGCTAAAACACGTATTTCATTATTTTTGGAGTAGAAACTTAATACTAGTTTTTAGTCCTGTAGCATTCACAGTTTTTGAGTAGCAGCTACTTTAAAAACCAAATAACCCAATTTTCCAACCAACATTTGAGGTCCGATAAACCGAATTTTCAAAAAATGGTGAAACACGTATCTTTTTATTTTTCAAGAAGAATCCATATACCAAATTTCCAAATCTCCTCATTTTTGGTTTTCGAGATATACATTGTTTAGAGAAAAGTTTGTTTTCCAGTTTCTTCCCCTCAGGAGCAAAATTTTCAAAAATCCTTTCTTAGTGGATGTTTACGCAATAAAAGTAATATACGTTCCAAATTTCACGTTCCTAGGATGAGGCGTTTGAGTTCGGCGTTGATTATCAGTCAGTCAGTCAGTCAGTCAGTCAGTCAGTCAGGACATGTTCTTTTATATATATACTAGCTGGGTTACCCGGCGTTGCCCGGGATTTTGTTAATCCAAGGGTCTATTTCAAGAAAAAGAATTGATATGGAAATAGACCCTTGGATTAACAAAATCCCGGGCAACGCCGGGTAACCCAGCTAGTTGAAGATAAAGTTGACGGCACTTGAGAATGTGGTTATCCTCACCAGCTCGGTACATCAATCTGTAAGCATAAAAATCCATAGCCGATACCTTTTTGTTGTGATTTGTAGTGCCTGCTGTCGGATTTATTTGCGGTATTCCACGTTTTTGCAACACAATGTCACGTTTCTCAAAATCATTCCCAACCATGACAATGGCAACCTCATCAAAAGTCGGTGCATTAAACCTTCTTTGATGCTCCGCTGTAGGTGCTTTGTCAGCACGGATGACAATCTTACACTCATCAGTTGGCATGTGCTCCAATGCTGTTTTGAATAGCCGAACATAAGCATTGTGTCTGTGTAAAAGCTCTTGCAGATCGACTATAATTTTTTCTCTAGTTCCTGGAATTGCTGAACACCTTTTGTTAGCCTCTGAGGTTGCATCACCCATAAAATAAATTTGTAGAAATTGGTGTTCGTTATCTTTTGTTGGCAGCAAGGAACCAATTTTGTGGTATACCTGGCCTTGAACTTTAAATGTTGGCATGAAACCTTGCTCTCGAATATCAACCGTTGAACCGAATGAAGTCATCTGAAAGCAAGAGTTGTACCTTCTAATATTTTCCAGAAAATGTCTTGAGATCAGCGTAGAACCAGTCATAAGAGAATGCAAAGGTTCGGGAGGTGAAACCAATGTAGATAACTTGACTTTGCCATTGCTGCAGCACATTCCCGGTGGTTCATCTTTCCATTTTAGTGCAAGACAATGAATACATCTAAGATCCATTTTTCCTATGTCAACTATGTCAAAGTAATTTTCATGAGGAGAATATGAAAATGCCATGTGAGATGAATTTTTTCTAGATGCTCTGACTGTAATAACTCTTGTTCTTATACTTTGAAGTCTTTGTCCTCTTTCTTGCTGAGTTTCATTTGTTCTGACTTCATTAGTTCTGGTTCGTACTCTTCCAAGTCTTTGTTCTCTTTCTTGCTGAGTTTCATTTGTTCTGACTTCAGCAGTTCTGGTTCGTACTCTTCCAAGTCTTTGTTCTCTTTCTTGCTGAGTTTCATTTGTTCTGAATTCAGCAGTTCTGGTTCGTACTCTTTCAAGTCTTTGTTCTCTTTCTTGCTGAGTTTCATTTGTTCTGAATTCAGCAGTTCTGGTTCGTGAAAGGTTAAGTCTGTCTTCCGTTTGATCGCTTGTTTCCAGAGATCGTTCAACAGCCATTCTTTTGGCATCATTAGACTTCCTAACAATTGAAGGTCTCTTTTTTGACGGCATTGTAAAATGTATAAACTCAAGATTAAATTATTATGAATAGAATTGTTAGAATGAAAAATATAAATCATGAACTCAGTCAATAGGAAAAAGATATATATATATATATATATATATATATATATATATATATATATATATATATATATATATATATATATATATATATATATATATATATATATATATATATATATATATATATATATATATATATATATATACATATACATATATATATATATATATATATATATATATATATATATATATATATATATATACATAACTTACTACCGCTGACCAAAACGTTTTTTGTCCATAAAACATCAACGGAGAAACCAATTTATTTAAAATTTTACAGGAACCACCGCTTGAATAAGATACATAAGTGTGCCAAATTTCAATTAAATCTGTTCGGCCGTTTACATTTTATGTCCGAACAAACAAACAAACAAACAAACAAACAAACAAACATTTCATTTTTATATATAAGATATATATATAGATTATTCCTAGTTTTTTGTGTTTTTATTAAAATGATTTCAATCTTCAGACAAATCGCAAAGGTTTATAATGAAATATAAACACCTGATAATAAAATAAAGGCAATATTCAAGTATCAATAATGATAACTCGTTAAAACAATTATGAAAAAAACATAAGCATATGTTGCGAAGACTGTATTTTGATTGTTTTTATCAGGTGGTTATTTGCTCATCCGTAACGCGGGATGTATAACACCGGTAAGGGGGGAAGGGGGTAGAACTCTGAGAAGGGGAGGAAGAGTTGTTTAACATTTAAAGCAGTGTCTCAATATCTACTGTATACGGGCAGCAGAAAAGAGAAAGTACAAATTGCCACGGGTCTGTTCAGCAAGTGGCACTCAAAAAATGAATATACTTTAACTGTAACTTTAACAAGTTACAAGTAAAGCTGAAGTCCGTTTCCAAGGCACAGCTTCATTAAAACCTCAACCAGGAGCGGATACAGTATTTGCAAGAGGATGGGGTCCAAAACGGAGTGGGTAAAAATTAATTCATTATTGTGTTGAACGACATTCATATCGGGGATGGACTGGAAAAAACAAACCTAAATGATAAAGGTAAGATTGGTTTTTGGTCCATGTCACTGCCTATAGAGTACTAAATGACGAGATTTTGCATAAAAAAAGGGACTCTCCCTGTATCCACTCCTGATTCAACGACTGCAAGAAGAAAGTCAGTGCATGTTGACAATTTTTCAGTATTATTATTATTGATAAAAGCTTTCAAAAAATTACAAAAGTCTTTGTTTCACATTGAAGAGACTTCAGCGCATTTTTACTGTTGCATTGAAAAGCCTAGTTTTCTTTATCTTTTATAAATTTATAAATGCTTGCGATTTAAAAATTAATAAGTCAGTTTTACATTTAAAATTTTATAATTTAAAAAACCGTCTTTTTTAGAAATATTACTTAGCCCTTCCGTACATTGTTGTTAACAATGGGCTAAATGCAAACTAAATCTCAAATATCTTTTTAACTAGTCATTGTTGGTTTATATAATTATTTCAGTTTGATAATTTAATTGAATAATATTACCGATTATTTAAATTTATTTTTATTCACGTTAAACAATAGCTGAGGGGTTGAGAGGCAAATATTTGTTTTGTACCTACGCAATAAATAATAATAACTGGTGAGAAAAATAAAAAATCGCCTCCGGAATAACTTTGTGGCTCAATACTGGAGAGTGAGCGAAAAAGGGAACTGGAGAGCAAGCAAGAACGGAAAAGCGACCATAAGCGTTAGAGCGAGAGGGAAAGGGAAAGGGAGAAGAAGCGGGAGTGCGGGAAGGAGCAGGAGAGCGACCGGGAACGTGAAAACGACCGAGAGCGGGAAAACTACCATATTACTTTTTTTCATTTAATAAAACATTTTTAAGATATATATATATATATATATATATATATATATATATATATATATATATATATATATATATATATATATATATATATATATATATATATATATATATATATATATATATATATATATATATATATATATATATATATATATATATAATCTGATATCAAATGAAAATAAATTGAAATTTCATTGAAAAACGGCTTCTTTTATTAATTCATATATTGCGTCTATTGTTAATCTTTTACTGTGACAAAAAATAATTTATTTATGCAATCCAATAAAGCACAAAGCTTCTAGAAAATATCCACGCGACCTTCACATCTCACTGACCCCATGAGTGACCTTTATAAAGAATGCCGATGTAAGCAGTCCGTTTGTTTATTCGTACGCGTGAGATTTGGGATGTGCACATACATCTACAGAAGCTCATCTACTTGTAAATAATCTCGGCTCATGTACTTCACGGCTCAACAATTTATTTATTTATTTCGTATTTTATTGTATTTATGACTATTACTTGTTTTTTTTGTTATTAAAAATAGCAATTGTGCAATAAATTTTTTTTATTAGTTTTTACAAGTTATGTAGCGCTGTTTTAATTTAGTTCTGTGTTTTATGACAGCTTTGCGACTGAGTTGGTCTAAACAATTTGCTTTCAATTCTCGAAAGAACGGAAGCGCTGTTGGAGAAATAAAAAAAAGTCAGGCAAGGTCTAATAATAGATGCTCAAAAATTCCAAAAAAAAAAATAAAAATAGAAACTAAAAGAAATTTTTTATTATTATTTGGCGTAGCATTGTAAAAGATAATGAGATTTTTTATGTCAAATCTTTGTCAAAATGACGTCGTAAAAATCGTTGCCACAAAACAAAAAAACTGTAAAAATGTTAATAAAAACAATCCAATTAATAAAAATAAAAATAAATAAACAAGTTTAAATATAATAAGTTTAAAAATAACTTTATTTGATAGAACATTCTACTTTAGACCTAAAACAAGAATTACTGGCATTGGTCCAACGCTTGGTCAGTTTTCCTATCCAACGATCATTGATATGTTTTAATGAATTTTTCTACGTTTATTTGTTATGCGTGTGTATGTGTTTGTTTGATGTGTGTATGTGTTTGTCTGCTGTATGTATGTATGTGTTTGTTTGTTGTGTGTATGTGCTTGTTGGCTGTGTGTATGTGCTTGTTTGCTGTGTGTATGTGCTTGTTTGCTGTGTATATGTGCTTGTTTGCTGCGTGTATGTGTTTGTTTGCTCTGTGTATGTGTTTGTTTGCTGCGTGTATGTGTTTGTTTGCTGTGTGCATGTGCTTGTTTGCTGTGTGTTTGTGCTTGTTTGCTGTGTGTATGTGCTTGTTGTGTGTATTGTTCACGTATATCAGAAATAACTAACGAACTTCTGAATACCACAGTATCCGGTTGGAGCTTCTTCTACTTGTTCCATGTATCCGCCTCTATGTTTATTATGCTTGGTTGTTTCTATTATTTGTTTCCCCCCAGAAAGCTTGCCAATGTTGATGTTGAAGTGACGCCCGTGCCCGTGTATTTGGAGATATATTTGAGTTTAACATTATTTTGCAAATTAAATATTTAATAAGTTATCGAAAATGTTAGGGTCAAAGATGTCCATGGGACGTAAATGCCGCATTTTCCAGATGGGCAAAATTTTTCCGCCAATGTATAGCTTACAGACCGGGTTACCCGGCGTTGACGGGGTTATCTTTGCTTAGTTTTTTTCTTTTTTGCCAATGAAACGTCAAATTAAAAACAATTTTTTTTCAAATTTTCTCATTAATGATGTCTACCGGGAAACCAAATGTTGTTACACAAAAACCTTCCTCCATTGACTTTCATGGTTGTGTGAAAATTTCATTACGATCGGATGAATGGTGTAGCAATGCATAAAGGATACATATACAGTAAGTCATTTATATATGTATGTATATATATATATATATATATATATATATATATATATATATATATATATATATATATATATATATATATATATAAATGGGAGGGATTTAGAAAAAGCATCCATTACCAGAGTATCAATTGGAATTTTTTGGGTGTAATACCTGGTTTCTAGAAATTGACCCTAGTTTTTTTAGAGGAGAAAGTGGAAATCTTTGGAAAAAATATCCACGCACCATAATGGGCCACACAAGGCTGAATGGGCTTGCCGACATGACGATCAATCGCGACTTCAAGATTAATGTAAAAACCGTCATCGACATTTTTTCGCAGAAAAAAAAACATTTGCTGAATTTCATATTGTAAATTACTGTTCTAAATTAAATGTATTATGGTTTGTTATTATTAATTATTGCTGAAACTGTCGTTAAGCCTTGAATTTTAAGGGTCGTAAATTTCTAAATAAATCAGGAAGCATATTATGATCAAGTTTATACATAAAGATTCCCACATGAAAATGATTTATTTGTTAAATTTTAAGTATGTTCAATTGTCTAAAGAATGGATCAGTGTTAGAACTACATGGTAACTTAAAGATGATACGTAAATATCTTTTCTGAAGTTTAAGCAGAGGCTGCAAATAAGTTGAGTAATTGGAAGCCCAGATTAAATTGCAATAATTTAAATAAGGAAATATAAATAAGTAATACAAAGTGACTGCTACTGGTAGAGTAATGTGTAAGGGCGAATACGTGAAATGATTCCAATATTTTTTGACAACTTATTAGTTACATACTGAATATGAGGTTTAAAAGTAAGATGTTCATCTATAACAATCCCAAGAAATTTACACGCATCAACACGAGAGAGAACAGAGTCACCAATACATATAGACAGCTCATTAAGGCTAATATTTTTCCTTGCTTTATGAAACAACATGTAAACAGTTTTTTTACATTGAGTGAAAGAACGTTTCCTTTACACCAGTTAGCAACTCCCATTAATTCTTTGTTCATAACAGAGAAAAGTTCGGTAATGTCATCACCAGATATGAATACATTCGTATCGTCGGCGAAGAGCAGAAATTCAAGGCACTCAGAGGAATTGCACATGTCGATGTATATCAAAAATAGGAGTGGGCCAAGCACCGAGCCCTGTGGAACTCCCAGGGTAATTAATATTGTAGAGGAGATAGAATTTTCAAAAGAGACCATGCTAAACAACTGCCACGAATACCATAATGCTGCAGCTTTTCCAGTAAGATTGCATGGTCCACTGTGTCGAAGGCCTTGGCCAAGTCCAGAAAGACCCCAATTGTAGGCTGGCCCCGATCTAGAGCATTAGAAAATTTTGAGTGAATAACAGAGATAGGCATATATGTCGAATGTTTCTCCCTGAATCCGAATTGGTCATCTCTGATAACTGAGAACTTGTTGAAAAAAGAAATTGATCTGTTGAATATTGCTTTCTCGAAAATATTTGAAAAGTATGGAAGAATCGATATTGGTCTATAATTCACAATACTCTCTTTTGAATCACTCTTATGAACTGGAACAATTTATATATATATATATATATATATATATATATATATATATATATATATATATATAATTCTTATAAAAAAAGTTTTTTCATTGTTTTACTGGTTTTTCAGCATTATAGTAAAAAATGTCAGAAAGCCTTAAGATGTTAAAATTTTAAAATATCTTACAGTTAAATAAAATTTTCTGAAGTATATTTTTCATCGGCATATGCGTGCTTTATATACTTGCAAGGTTTTTAATGAGTATTTTCAATGGTTTTTAAAATACTTTTAATAACTTATTTAAATAGCTAATGACAAATTTATTCTATTTTGCATTTATATAAATATTATAAAACTGATTAACTACACTCACTCTAACCAAAATCTTTTTCGCAAAATTAGTAAGAGATGGAAAGTAAAAGAAAAACAGCTGTCAACAAATCCAGGAACGAATTGAATATATACGGTATCTGCCATCATTGAAATTTAATTTAATAAAAACAGAAATTAAATATAAAACTGATTTTTAATTAATTAATTAATTAACAATACATCTTCAAGGTTTTCATATATTTATTTATTAAACAATTAGAAAATTTATCCAAGTTCACATTTATATGGAACTTGTTACACGATGCAAAACCATGGTTTTTCTAAAAAAAATTAATAAAAAATTATCACACATGTTTTATGCTTGAAAGGTGAACCGCAGACCCGTCAACAACGGCGACTGACGGCAGAACTGAGAGCATACGTGACTTGATTGTACTGAACAGGAACAGACCGGTGAATATTGATGAAAGAACATATCATCTAAGAATAAGTTGCGGCTCTGTCTATGAAATCGTTTGCATCAATACAGCACATTGTGTAGAAATTGTGGAGATTGTAAAGAGTGAAGGAAATGTGGGAAGTGTGGAGATGGTAGGGAGTGTGAAGATGGTAGGGAGCGTGGAAATTGAAGGGAGTGTAAAGACTACTGCTGAAAAGTTTCATCACATTTGCATTTTACATAGCTGCTAGAAAATTTCAAAACGGTCATGCTTGGTAGATTGTTTTATTATTACGATGGTTTAATGCATAAAAATTACCTATTTAGCTTACTCAAAAATATATCAAAAAGTCGTTTATTTCTATTAGATCAATAACTGACTAAAGCGATGCATGTTTGGTTTACATTTCAATAATTATTTAACAAGCCAAATTAATTAAACAAAAAAACTGCATTAAAAATTATAATACTGCGAGTTATGCATTGTGCAAGCCAATTCAAGAAGAGAGAAACAGTAAACCAGACCCAATTATTATCTGGAGCATGAAATACCTTTGTACCTACCATGTACTATTATTCCAGTTTTCAAACACCTGGTATAAAATAAAATAAATTATTTTTAATAAATTATCTGTATTATTGACTTCTCGTAAGTGTTTAAAGTTGCATCGGGCATACCTATTGATGATTATGAGTAATGAATGCAACACCATGAAAAAGGAAATATTCCAGGTATAACGTTTTTTTTATAAATTTATTTTATTTTATTTATAATTTTTTTTATTTGTTTTAAGCGTGACGCTCACAGTTTTGTGTTCAATCCACAAATGCCATCACCATTTTTATCACTAACCCTCATCATCACGACTATCATGATGATCAAAGCTATCATCATCATTAAAACCATCATCATAATTAAAGCCATTATCATCACTAGAACCATTATCTAAACCATCATCATCATCATTAAGACCATCATCGCTATCATTACGATCATCGCTATCATTACAATCATCACTATCATTACAATCATCACTATTATTACGATCATCACTATTATTATCATTATCAACATCATCATCATTAAAAGCATCATCATCATCATTATTGTCATCAAAGCCACCACCACCACTACCAACATCATCACTAACACCATCTATAAGGTTATTATGCAAGTACCAGAACAAATTCTTTTAAAGGATTTATAGGAGAAAAAGCAAAATTCGCTGTTGTCCAGAAAAGTGATTTTTTGAGCTAATAAAAAATTTGTTTAATTACAAATAAAAAAAAGTTTTCTAAAACGGTATAATATACATTTTTGTTTTAGTGGATTGCAAAAGGTTTAATGAACCACGTCATGCCATGAAAAACAAAACTTTTCGCTTATATTTAGAAACTGGCAGAAATTTATCTAATTATGTTAGTATTTACATTTATTTATTAATAGGTTGATTATATATTAAAATAAGCTTATAGAAACAGTTCGTTTAATTTTTATTTGCTTTTTCAATGATTCATGAGTTACCGAAAAAACCTTGAATAAATTGCTAGTTTACGCAAAAATAAATTCCGAGGACATTAATATAAAAACTTTTGTAATTTTACAAATAGTAAATTCGTACTTAAATATTATTTTGTTTGTGTTGTTTATGATGCAGAAAAATGTTTTTGGAATTTAAACTTTTATAATCGAATTAAAAAAATATTAATTCGTAAAACAAAAAATAACTATATTTTCATATATTTTTTTCACTTTTTCTTCTTTTTTATCTTTTCACCCTAGATTAATTTATTAACCGATGTTTTATGTAAATGGGACCATCTACATCAATTTGCAATGTAAAAGATCTATAACAATCTCCAAACTTCTATTTATGGGAAAATTTAAAAAACAAACCTGTAATTAAATTTAAACTTATAATTAAATTTCAGTTAGGAATTAATTATGCAAATAGCAAATAATTTTTTTAATTTCCAAAAAATCTAAAATTGAAGAAAAATATTTTAAACTTTAAATTTGAACTTTTTTAAGTTAGTTAATAAATTTATGCAACATTGATTTTTTCCGCTTTTGTTGTACACGGATCATGGGACCGGATCTTTTTAATACTTTAATCTTCAAGCGAAAGTGAGAAATGAACGCAGCTAGTACAAAATTAATCGAAAAATATTTGTCGCTAGTTTTGTAAAATAAATAAAACTAAGTGTTTTTGTTTGATACCATATATATATAAACATATTTAATATAAAAATAATAAAAATAAGTTATTAATATATTTAATTCAGATATATATATATACTGTTTGAAATCATTGTTATTTTTAAATAATTTTTTAAATGACAGTAAACTGAATATTAAATAAGTTTTTTAGCACCTACATTTGTTAGAAAAATTAAATAAAACAATTAATAAAAAACATTATTATCAAAAATAGAAAAAATATACTTTTTTAAGAATATAGTATTTAATTCATAAATATGTTCTTAAAATAATATATTATTACTTGCAAATAAGTATGAAAAAATACCTGAATACAACAGATTTGACATAAAATATCAATCAATGGTCTAGAACACTCCATGTTTTCGATTGGCGGCCCACTTTTTTGAGCTTTTCGGATCAAAAAAACGAAAATTAAATTTTCAAAAACAGCGAATGAATAACTGTAAACATGCTGTTTATTGTTGTGTTCTGATACTTTTTCCCAAGAGAGCTTCTCGGCCGGATCTGATTTGGTCCGCGAGCCGTGCTTTGGAGATCCTTGCTCTAGAATACAAGCAATTGCTGTTCGAAAACCTTTCTATGAAAAAAAAACGGACGATTCAATTATATTTGTTGTTGTGAGTGTTATATGGACTTATGATAAAAAGCATTAAGCAATTCCAAGCAGACTGAACGAGCAGAAACTAACTTTTTCTGTCCATCGTTCCAGTATAGAATTGTAGAAATAAGAACCACAGTCGAAAATGATTGATACGAGCTTGTAAGTGCTCATCATATAATAACAAGAATGTGGAGTTGTCTCATTAAACCTTTTTAAAAATAAACCTATTAACTTCTATTTTATCTCTAAAGAAAATAACTTTTTTTTTAAATTGAGAACACACAGATCTACTATTGAGCAAAGAAACGAATTTTTCGATGAATGTTTTTCACATAAAAAATGTAACAATAAAGTGAAAGCAGTATTCTGATTGTTTTTGGTAGCCCAATGGAGTGCAAACTAAAAGATAAAGAAAACTGAAATACACTGTGAAAGGATCAGAAAAACAATGTTTTGAAGAATTGCAGTTTATCAGCAGGCTAGTCGGGTCACGAATGCTTTGCGTTTGTGAGCACAAGTCACGGTTGTTTATTTATGAATCATTATCACAACATGACCGGAAAGCAAAATTCTTGTTGTGAAGAAGAAAACAAAACAAGATGAATTATTGCATAAGTATTGGTTTGATTGTACCAATGAAAGTTTGTTCGATCACATTTAGTTTGAATTGCGCTGAGGATATATTGATTGTGATTATATTGGAAAAAAAGATTGAATTAAAAATATGGTAGTTTCATAAAATTCATGTAATCTTTCTCTCTCTTTTTTTCTTTTTTTTCTCTCTCTCTTTCTCCCTATGCCTTTACGCTAATTTGAGGTTTTATTTTTTTGGCTTATTCAATCAGTATGACTTTACCATGTACTTTCACCCAACCTACCAATTTCTCAACCCAACCCGATCCACCAAAAAATTTAAATTTTTTAACCCAACCTCACCAACAGTTAAAATTTAAAATGCATTTTTATTTTAAAATTTTTATTTCAACCCAGCCCACGCATGATTAAAACAAAATTGAACCCAACCATGCACATCCAACGTCCACCTCTGACTTTCACGGCTTAAAATAAAGTTTCCATAATATAATAATCAGTTTACATGTCCAACATTTTGATACACACAAAAAATTTAGCATTTTTAATAGCCTCTTTTAAATATTGATTTCGTTTCTAAAAGTTTGGAAAAAATGCTAAAAAAGTGCACAAAAGAATTATTGGTCAATGGAGAGACTTGAAAATATAATTATAAAAATGATTTTGTGAAACAAAATAGAAAACAGTTTTTGAGAAAAAAAAACTGTCATCGATGATAATTTTGCATGATGACATAGTTTAGAACTCTTGTTAGATCATAAAAATTTATGCCTATGAGGTTTCGATGGTAAGCTACGTATCCAACCACGTCGGTGCGGACAATCGAAATAAGGGCTCCCTTATGGAGGAAAGGTATGATATAATACTAACTCTTCGGAAGCATCAGGCTTGCGTATTATACCCATTTTTACTCAATGGAGTATTAAAAAACCAAAGAAACAGATTTTTTCTTAATCCTTTATAAATCAAAGTAAAATTAATTATTTTTCAGAAAATTTGCAAAATTTATTAGCATAAAGAACAAATATACACTTCGTTTCAGGTTGACGGGAAGTTTGTTAATTTCTACTTCCATGCAAGATAAGTCGGCAAACATGCAAGAAAGCATGTTACCATGCAAACAAGACCAGCGAAGAAGTTAATATAAAAGATTTAAACAATTATTTTCTTATAAAAGTCTCATATGTAGATGTTAACTAAAAATATTCGTTAGTTCACTTTTGTAGACCCGACTACGGAAAAAACTTACTTGACTATGTTGCATTATCAGAGCCTAGCACGGGTTGTAAAAAATAATCTTGGCCGAGAATTTGTGTCAGTTGAAACTGGTGGGTCCAGTTTAGCACGGGCTGGACCGGCCTTGACTTTTTGTGTCTATGAAATGAACTGGTTCAGGTCTGAAATTATTTGCTAAGGAACTGAACAGAACCGGGATTTAAAATTAGTGCAGGTCTCTATGAAACATGGTTCCAATTTTAAATTTTCATGCGAACGAAGCCGCGACGGATACGGCTAGTTTGTAACATATGATTATAAATTATTACAGGCCGATTGATTGAAACCAATTTGTAGATGCGTTGTAACATGGAATCAGTGGATGACATCTAACTGATTGGGTCAAAGACGTGATGCCAGCCCGTCATAATAATTTTAGAATAATGTAACATTAGTAAGAATGGTTTTGAGAACAATAAAATGGTAGAAATATTATAATAAAAATAATAACTATGTAATTATATAATCAATAAAAAAATAATGGTTATTTTATAGTTCATACTAAAATAATTGTAAGAATATAATAAATACTCAAATAAAAGTATTATAATTATAATTATAATTACTTGAATAATTGTTATAAATATAATATAACAAATACACAATTAATTGTAATATTTGTAATAATTGACTAAATAGGCAAATTATGGTAATAATATAACAAATACTCAAATAATTGCAGTAATATAATAAACTAGGTTTTTGACTTCGCAAACGACCGTGTTTTTAAACATCTAGGCCACATAATTAAAGTTATATAATAATTAAATAACACTAACACTGACTTCTCGAATTTACCCAATAATCAACAGGTAAGCTTCATAACGCATAATCATATACGTTTATAATCAATCCATCGTTTTCACAATAATTAGCCGGTAAGCTTTCATATACATACATACTCGTGTACACACATGTATATCTTTACAATAAGAGCAGGTACGTCTGCACATTGAATTCTTAATATTCTTTCTCAAATAAAAAAAAATAATTGATTCAGTTGAGAAAAAATTATATTTTAAACTAGAGGGGTTAGAGGCTTTTAGAGATTTCTCTATCGTTTTTCTCTCTTTCGCTTTTTCTCTGTCGTTCCTGGTTCCATCCCTACTTGCTCTCCCACCTTCTTTCCCTCTTCTGTTCGCTCTTTAGCGATTTATTCTTAATTAAATAGATAACAAATACAGCTACACGAATTAAATAGAAGTCGACATTTCTAGGTAACGGAAAAAACAAATAAAGAAAGTTATTAGCCACTGCCATGTATAACAATTTTAGATGTCGAAAACAACTTTGTAGAACGATTTATTATTTATGTGTACGATTGCTTATTCATGTGGATGTGAGTGTGCACGTGAATTTATCATTTTTTAATGTGGCTGAAAGTCATTCACTTCCAAGATACAGGTAAATTTTTAGGCGTGTCCCGAATTCTACCAACTTTTGTGTGCTTTTGACAGTTTTGAGAAGTTGATTCTACTGAATTGGGCCAGCCACAACAAATACTATTGTAAATTAAACGTGCTCAGGTTTGCCATCACAGACCCATTAGGGTTTCATTACATTTGCTAGATGGCAACTAAAAAACTAAAATGTAAAAAACAATAATTAAATATTAATTTAAATTTAACGGGCACCTCAGTCGCCTTACAAATGTTTAGCAATAAATACTAAAACAATAATAGTAATATAATAACTACACAAATAAGGGCAATACAATAATGAATTCTTAAAGACAAAAAAACTAAATTGACAACCTTTTTCTGTTTGTGTTATGACTTTGGCAACTTTTTTTCAAGTAGCTAATAATTATAATTGTAAGATGAAGATAATTCATCTTACGTATTTTTCATAGTATTTGTTTATTTTATTTTATTATGTGTGCATTTTATTAGGATTGGATATTTCGTAACAATAAGTCATATATATATGTATATGTATATGTATATATATATATATATATGTATATATATATATGTTTTTATATATATGTATGTGTGTATGTGTGTGCGTATTTACTAATTTTTTTATCTAGAAATTATATATATATATATATATATATATATATATCTTTTTCCTGATTTTGATTGGTAAGAATGTAAATATTATTTTGTGGATGAATTTGGAGAAACTAGACAGTGTGTTATAAAGTTGAGTGTTCGAGAAGAAAAATAAAAGTTTAAAGAGACGTGCTGCAGAGAGAAATTGGAATTTACAAAAGATTTGTTAGAACCGTGCGAAATTCTACAAAGTGAGAGAATTCAGTTTTATTTGAGTCCAGTTAAAAGATTTATTTTTCAAGGGAGAATAATTAAGTTAAAATAAATTCGAGAAATATTGTGATATAAATAACTTCGACTTTAACGTTACGAATCGCTAGAAAGCATATTCCTCTACGTTTACATTGGTGACCCCGACGTGATTTACAAATTTTTCGTTTGTAAATTTTTCTTCCGAGTTATTTGATCACAAGTGACCGAATTTTTTTTTTTTGTGAAAGATGTCTGACGAGAAATTCATTGCGATGGGACAGGCCCTAGGCTATTCCGGAGAAGATTTAAGGAATTATGTCAAAGAGTTAAAGGATGAAGAAAGAGTTAGGAGATTAGAAGAACGTGAAGAAAAAAAACAAGAACGGGAAGAGCGAGAACGGGAACGTGAACACGAAGAGAAAAAGACTCAAGAGGCTAAAGAAGAACGAGAACTCCAACTTCAACAGGCTAAAGAAGAACGAGAACTTCAACTTCTACGTGAGCGCGAACAACGCCAGCATGAATTGGAATTGAAAAAGCTGGAATTAGAGGCCCTAACGAAAAAAGAGCCAAAGGTAGAGGTAACAAAGATTCCTTATCCAAAGTTTTCTGAAGGTGATGACATCGACGCATTTTTGCTGAGATTTGAGTCATTGGCAAAAGCCAATGGTCACCCTCAGAAGGATTGGGGAATGCTTCTAGGGTCGTTGCTTAGTGCGAAGACTTTGGAAGTGTTTGGCCAACTTAGCGATAGTCAGATGCAGGACTACAGGACGGCAAAGGAGGCACTCCTTCGTCGTTTTGGGAAGTCAGCGGAAGACTATCGCATAATGTTTCGAGAGTCAATGCCTGAAACGGAGGAGACCTGGGAACATTATCTAGTGCGGCTAGATAGCCACCTCAGGCGCTGGGTAGATCTCGCGGGCAAACAAAATCTGTTGTTTTTGTTTCTGAAAGAGCAGTTTTTCGGAAAGTGCCCGGCGGGAATGGTCGAATACTTGTTGGATAAAGAGAGCATAGATGTCAATGAGCTGTGCCTTTGGGTAAACAAGTACAGCCAAGCCCATCCAGAGAAGAGGTTGGCAAAATTGGACAGCAATAGCAGGATGGGTTGGAACCGGGGTCAGTCGGTCAGTGACGCCAAAATGGTTGAACCTCGCTGCTACAACTGTCATCAAACGGGGCACATGGCAAGAGAGTGTCGGCAGAGTATCCCTAGTAATCCTGTACTTTTTCAAACACGGAAAGAGACGACTACGTCAGCACCATGCAAGGATTCCGGTGTTGTGAATGCATGCGCTGCCATGGTGATGGAAGAAAAAATGGATGAGGTGGAATTGAAGTGTGGATGCATTTTTCCTGTCATTGCGGATGGTTGTTTGCACTCAGGAGAAAAATTTAAATTAACCAGAGGGTTTGTGAACAGAAAACCGGTAAAAGTTTTGAGGGACACTGGCTGTACTTCCATAATAGTAAAGGAATCATTAGTGCACCCGCGTCAGATGACCGGAAGAACAAGACCCTGTGTTTTGATCGACGGCACAGTTCGAGTAGCTCCAACAGCAGTGGTAAAAATCAAAACAGACTGGTTCAGAGGAACTAGAGAGGTGGTCTGCATGAAAAACCTACTTTGCGATCTCGTGCTGGGAAATGTTGAAGGGGTAAGAGGTTTTGATGCAATGGCGGCAGGAAAACGCTTTGGTCGGAAACCACAGAAATCCGCTTCCAACTACGACAGCACTCAGAGGAATGATCAGGTAAAGTTTGGAAAATCGTCGGCTAACTCGGAGCTGTATCAAAGCAAGGAAAGAAACACGTCTGCCATTTCAAAAGTAGGAAATAAAGTTGAGGCAAAAGTTCAAGCTTTGAATCCGCCAAAAGAAAGACCAAGGCTCAATCTTCTGCCTAGAGGCCAACATGGAGGGGTGGGGAAAGTTGGAAAGTTGAATTCGGCAATCTTCGGAGATGCCCGCCCTGTTGACACAGCACGCAGAGAGATAGAGATTGAGAATAAGTTGAAAGGAAACTATTTCAAAGGCAAGGAGAACATCGGTGCTGACTTTCTTAGTCGTAAAGAGAGTGACGATGTAATCAAGAAACACTGACGCGTTTCTTTTTTCGAAGAGGGGGGATATGTAAGATGAAGATAATTCATCTTACGTATTTTTCATAGTATTTGTTTATTTTATTTTATTATGTGTGCATTTTATTAGGATTGGATATTTCGTAACAATAAGTCATATATATATGTATATGTATATGTATATATATATATATATATATGTATATATATATATGTTTTTATATATATGTATGTGTGTATGTGTGTGCGTATTTACTAATTTTTTTATCTAGAAATTATATATATATATATATATATATATATATATATCTTTTTCCTGATTTTGATTGGTAAGAATGTAAATATTATTT
>OZ022239.1:7629382-7646882 GCA_963978895.1 Erpobdella octoculata
TTGATAATTAAATAGTTAATTAAATATTTAGTGAAGGGCAAAGAGGATAAAAAATTTAATTTAGAAACATGTTTCTTCAATTCCCAAAAAGACAACGGGTTTTGACTTTTAAATTACTCTTTTTTTTGAAAAGTTGTGTCATCAATATGTGTCATTGTCCAAGCCAGGATGGAATGCTTGTAAGCAAATTCAATTACAATTAGATTTTAACACTTAACCAGCTGTAGTAGTAGTAGTAGTAGTAGTAGTAGTAGTAGTAGTAGTAGTAGTAGTAGTAGTAGTAGTAGTAGTAGTAGTAGTAGTAGTAGTAGTAGTAGTAGTAGTAGTAGTAGTAGTAGTAGTAGTAGTAGTAGTAGTAGTAGTAGTAGTAGTAGTAGTAGTAGTAGTAGTAGTAGTAGTAGTAGTAGTAGTAGTAGTAGTAGTAGTAGTAGTAGTAGTAGTAGTAGTAGTAGTAGTAGTAGTAGTAGTAGTAGTAGTAGTAGTAGTAGTAGTAGTAGTAGTAGTAGTAGTAGTAGTAGTAGTAGTAGTAGTAGTAGTAGTAGTAGTAGTAGTAGTAGTAGTAGTAGTAGTAGTAGTAGTAGTAGTAGTAGTAGTAGTAGTAGTAGTAGTAGTAGTAGTAGTAGTAGTAGTAGTAGTAGTAGTAGTAGTAGTAGTAGTAGTAGTAGTAGTAGTAGTAGTAGTAGTAGTAGTAGTAGTAGTAGTAGTAGTAGTAGTAGTAGTAGTAGTAGTAGTAGTAGTAGTAGTAGTAGTAGTAGTAGTAGTAGTAGTAGTAGTAGTAGTAGTAGTAGTAGTAGTAGTAGTAGTAGTAGTAGTAGTAGTAGTAGTAGTAGTAGTAGTAGTAGTAGTAGTAGTAGTAGTAGTAGTAGTAGTAGTAGTAGTAGTAGTAGTAGTAGTAGTAGTAGTAGTAGTAGTAGTAGTAGTAGTAGTAGTAGTAGTAGTAGTAGTAGTAGTAGTAGTAGTAGTAGTAGTAGTAGTAGTAGTAGTAGTAGTAGTAGTAGTAGTAGTAGTAGTAGTAGTAGTAGTAGTAGTAGTAGTAGTAGTAGTAGTAGTAGTAGTAGTAGTAGTAGTAGTAGTAGTAGTAGTAGTAGTAGTAGTAGTAGTAGTAGTAGTAGTAGTAGTAGTAGTAGTAGTAGTAGTAGTAGTAGTAGTAGTAGTAGTAGTAGTAGTAGTAGTAGTAGTAGTAGTAGTAGTAGTAGTAGTAGTAGTAGTAGTAGTAGTAGTAGTAGTAGTAGTAGTAGTAGTAGTAGTAGTAGTAGTAGTAGTAGTAGTAGTAGTAGTAGTAGTAGTAGTAGTAGTAGTAGTAGTAGTAGTAGTAGTAGTAGTAGTAGTAGTAGTAGTAGTAGTAGTAGTAGTAGTAGTAGTAGTAGTAGTAGTAGTAGTAGTAGTAGTAGTAGTAGTAGTAGTAGTAGTAGTAGTAGTAGTAGTAGTAGTAGTAGTAGTAGTAGTAGTAGTAGTAGTAGTAGTAGTAGTAGTAGTAGTAATAGTAGTAGTAGTACGCAGTGAAAGTAGTGGTCCACGACTGTGAATAATGCTAATCACAGAGCACGACTTTTTATTGGTCTTTTCCGTGTGAAGATGAAAAAGAAGAGGTACCCATGACATCTTGATTTGTGTCGGACGAGGCCCACGTCATATAAGTAAATTTTGTTGTTGACGTTGTTGATGGTTCATTTGTTAGAAGAATTAGATGTTGTTTCACCTTTCAGTTTATCTACTTTTTTCACACTTAAGTTATATAAATAAATTTTGAGAATATGGAATGACCTCTTGTCATTTCCACTTTGCTTTGACTATATGTTTAAGAGCGGGAAAACGACCGAGTGTGGGAAAGCGACCGGGAGCGTGAGAGCAAGCGGGTAAGGAAACGGGAGCGAGAGAGAAAAAGGATAGAAAAACCTCTAAAAACACCGGGCAACGCCGGGTACTCTGCTGGTATATATTTAAATAGTATTAGACTGACGGTCCGTTTCAACATGGTCTGTCATCTTAAGAGCCTGTTAACAGAAAGGTAACTCATAACAGAAATGCAAACAAAAAGCACAGACAATCCGATATCGTCAACTAAATTATTGTGATAGATAACTGATGATGCGAGCACCAAACCTGTTGTGTTTCATTCTGTAATCCTTTCGTCAAACGTAACTCTTGGAAAAAGAAAACTTTGAATTAATCTACCGATCTTTTACTTTTATTTGTCTGGTCGCTATTTGTGGTTATTTGTGGCTCATGTTTCTTTGTTGTTTATTTTTGGTTACGGGACTCCCGCGGCTGTATGGTTTTGTGTTGGTTATCAGTTTTTTTGTTGCAGATGTTACTTACGTTACCGCAAATCATCATTTATTTCACTGACAGGTTTTGTATGCTATTTTTGATTTTCATTCTACTTTTATTGCAACAGGGACAGAGGGGTGGTTTTTAAAAAATACTTGCCCAACCCAACTACCATACCCCTGGTCATCAGCTATTTTTGGACACAAAAGTGTATACTGTATAGAATTTAAGCCATTTTTTTTTACCAATGCTTTTATTAACTCGTCGGCTCTGTTTCTCTGTCTGTTTCTCTGTCTGTCTGTTTCTCTGTCTGTTTCAAATCTTGCAATCAATTTTTGAGTCACTTCCTGATGATAGATTTTTTTCAAATTTTGCATACATGCTCAAGATAGAAGACAATGCAATATTCAATTATTAGTTTTACAATAAGTCAATTAATTTAGTTAATTTTCTTGAGGATTTTATCGAGGGGTTTCTTGAGGGTTTTCTTGAGGGTTTTCTTGACCACAAAACGCTAACCGACTGGCAGACTATTTTACCAAGTTAACACGAACCACACTCACTGACCGCGATTCTCAAGCGTGTACGAAATTTTCATGAAAATAGTTGAGATATTTAAATTCGATGCTTTTTGATATTTTTATTATTATTACCAATGCTTTTATTAACTCGTCGTCTCTGTTTCTCTGTCTGTCTGTTTGTTTCTCTGTCTGTTTCAAGTCTTGCAATCAATTTTTGAGTCACTTCCTGATGATAGATTTTTTCAAATTTTGCATACATGCTCAAGATAGAAGACAATGCAATATTCAATTATTAGTTTTACAATAAGTCAATTAATTTAGTTAATTTTCTTGAGGATTTTATCGAGGGGTTTCTTGAGGGTTTTCTTGAGGGTTTTCTTGACCACAAAACGCTAACCGACTGGCAGACTATTTTACCAAGTTAACACGAACCACACTCACTGACCGCGATTCTCAAGCGTGTACGAAATTTTCATGAAAATAGTTGAGATATTTAAATTCGATGCTTTTTGATATTTTTATTATTATTACCAATGCTTTTATTAACTCGTCGTCTCTGTTTCTCTGTCTGTCTGTTTGTTTCTCTGTCTGTTTCAAATCTTGCAATCAATTTTTGAGTCACTTCCTGATGATAGATTTTTTCAAATTTTGCATACATGCTCAAGATGGAAGACAATGCAATATTCAATTATTAGTTTTACAATAAGTCAATTAATTTAGTTAATTTTCTTGAGGATTTTATCGAGGGGTTTCTTGAGGGTTTTCTTGAGGGTTTTCTTGACCACAAAACGCTAACCGACTGGCAGACTATTTTACCAAGTTAACACGAACCACACTCACTGACCGCGATTCTCAAGCGTGTACGAAATTTTCATGAAAATAGTTGAGATATTTAAATTCGATGCTTTTTGATATTTTTATTATTATTACCAATGCTTTTATTAACTCGTCGTCTCTGTTTCTCTGTCTGTCTGTTTGTTTCTCTGTCTGTTTCAAATCTTGCAATCAATTTTTGAGTCACTTCCTGATGATAGATTTTTTCAAATTTTGCATACATGCTCAAGATAGAAGACAATGCAATATTCAATTATTAGTTTTACAATAAGTCAATTAATTTAGTTAATTTTCTTGAGGATTTTATCGAGGGGTTTCTTGAGGGTTTTCTTGAGGGTTTTCTTGACCACAAAACGCTAACCGACTGGCAGACTATTTTACCAAGTTAACACGAACCACACTCACTGACCGCGATTCTCAAGCGTGTACGAAATTTTCATGAAAATAGTTGAGATATTTAAATTCGATGCTTTTTGATATTTTTATTATTATTACCAATGCTTTTATTAACTCGTCGTCTCTGTTTCTCTGTCTGTCTGTTTGTTTCTCTGTCTGTTTCAAATCTTGCAATCAATTTTTGAGTCACTTCCTGATGATAGATTTTTTCAAATTTTGCATACATGCTCAAAATAGAAGACAATGCAATATTCAATTATTAGTTTTACAATAAGTCAATTAATTTAGATAATTTTAATTAATTTCGATATTTCAATATAATTAAGATATTTCGACTTTAACATAAAATAAAAGAGTAATATAAGAAAAAATTGATTGCAAAATTTGTGTTTTAATTACATATAAGAGCATTGGTTTTAAAAATTCGTTTTTAATTTACTTGTTAAATTTTCCTTTTGATACCACCACCGGTCATAAGCTATTTTTTGGAGGCAAATTTACAGATTTGTTAAAAAATTATTAGTGCATTACAAAAAATGTTGGCTCCTATGGAAATGCTGAAATGACGCTCCTGGCCTGCAATAAGAAGATTTTGTTCATAGATACTTAGTAATGGACAATCGATTTTTCTAGTGCTTTCACCGCTTTTTTTAAGTATTTTTTCTTTTTTCTTTCGCATTCGTCAACCAATCATTTCTAATTATACTGAAAAACAAAAAAACATGTTAAAAGGTTTTTTTTGTCTTAATAATTTTTTAAAGAAATGTTTTGTGTCAATTAAAAAATTCATAAAAAGCTCAATATTATTAATACATCTAATTATAATAATTATTATTTTTATTATGATAATAAGAATGAAAATTTCTCATCATCACTACTATAATCGTTATCTTAATTTAGAAATTTATATTTTTGAAATGCGAAGAAATATATATATATTATATAAATATCTCTGTGTGTGTGCGTGTGCGTGTGCGTGTGCGTGTATTTATGTGTGCGTGCGTGTGTATGTGTGTGTGAGAAAGTTTCACCATGATGTTTTCAGAAATGACTTCTTTTCAAGAACGACGCTTATACTGGCTTAGAAGCATAACCCCATCTACTCTACATGGACGCTTATGTGATGAAATCATCTACTGTGGAATTCGTTTGTGACGAAGATAACAAAAGTAGGACGATTGAGGAATGTCAAGGACAGCAGTAAAATAAAATTTAAATAGGAAAAAAACAGCATTGATAAAGTGATTTTTTTAAATGCCCACCTCTAAGTGCAACCATACAAATGATTTTGTATAGTATCTGTTTTAGTTGGTTTTAGTATAAATAATAATTGTATAATAATGTAAGATAAATATCGAATAAATTTAATTAAGGCCTCGGGTGGATTAATGATTTAGCGTTCATGTTTAAAAGTCAGCACATTGTTCTAATCACGCCAGAGTCTCCAATACCCGTATTTTGTGAATAAGTTCTCAACAGGCTGTCACAGCTGTTACAACTGAATGAGTCCACAGGTAAAAAAACAGTGTTGTAAAAATAGAAATTGGTGCACATAATTATTTTTACAATGATATAGTGTCAATATAAATTAATGTGCGTAAATATATAACTATTTTTACTCCAATAACCTTTTCAAAAATAAATATTATTGCTATCGTCACCATCATTATAATAAAATCAGTACCATAACTAACATTATGATAATCAGTACCATCACCATCATCATATCCACCTCAACTACTCCTCATTGTCACTACATCATTATAATAATCTTCACCACCACCTCATCATGATATCATCATCATCATCGTCATCATCATCATCATCATCATCAGCTCTGACCACTATTAATCGCTGGACCAAGGCCAATATATTCGACTTCTGATTGGAATGATCAGTGAAGAAACGCTGATTTATTGATCTTTTCCAACATTGGTCAGAGAGTAATCGACAGAACCACAACTAAAAACATCAATAATAGCATTTCAAATAAGTATAAGTGCTTAAATAACAACACATATATTTTATTCGTTCTGATCAGATAAATTTTTCCATAAATGGTTTTTAAGATCTCATCTTTTAGCCGTTTCGTGGAAAACATTTCTTGAAGACATGCCTCGAGGACAGCTAGTACTGAAAAAGAGAAAAAGTTGATAGATCATTCTAAATAAAAAAAATTCCTGCATAAGCCATGAATATATGTATGTATGTATGTATGTATGTATGTATGTATGTATGTATGTATGTATGTATGTATGTATGTATGTATGTATGTATGTATGTATGTATGTATGTATGTATGTATGTATGTATGTATGTATGTATGTATGTATGTATGTATGTATGTATGTATGTATGTATGTATGTATGTATGTATGTATGTATGTATGTATGTATGTATGTATGTATGTATGTATGTATGTATGTATGTATGTATGTATGTATGTATGTATGTATGTATGTATGTATGTATGTATGTATGTATGTATGTATGTATGTATGTATGTATGTATGTATGTATGTATGTATGTATGTATGTATGTATGTATGTATGTATGTATGTATGTATGTATGTATGTATGTATGTATGTATGTATGTATGTATGTATGTATGTATGTATGTATGTATGTATGTATGTATGTATGTATGTATGTATGTATGTATGTATGTATGTATGTATGTATGTATGTATGTATGTATGTATGTATGTATGTATGTATGTATGTATGTATGTATGTATGTATGTATGTATGTATGTATGTATGTATGTATGTATGTATGTATGTATGTATGTATGTATGTATGTATGTATGTATGTATGTATGTATGTATGTATGTATGTATGTATGTATGTATGTATGTATGTATGTATGTATGTATGTATGTATGTATGTATGTATGTATGTATGTATGTATGTATGTATGTATGTATGTATGTATGTATGTATGTATGTATGTATGTATGTATGTATGTATGTATGTATGTATGTATGTATGTATGTATGTATGTATGTATGTATGTATGTATGTATGTATGTATGTATGTATGTATGTATGTATGTATGTATGTATGTATGTATGTATGTATGTATGTATGTATGTATGTATGTATGTATGTATGTATGTATGTATGTATGTATGTATGTATGTATGTATGTGTATGTATGTATGTATGTATTCCAATATAAATTGGTGCAAATATGTTTGTATGTGTTTGTATATAGGAGTACAAAGCGGTTTCTAAACGTTAATTTCTCTCATCATTTCTCTTATCAAGATTGTTAATTCCTCATTTGTATCAAACTCATATTCCTCTGGGTCAAACTCATTGTCTTCCAATGACGTCCGGAGGCAGTCCACGAGATCTGGCTTTACTCCCTTAGCGTTCAGTCCCTGTTTTCTTTCTTCCCGCTTCAACTCAGCAATGGAAATTTCTTCAAGTAACTACAAAACCATTTTTTTAGATCCCAACTCTGACACCACTCCATGGTTATGCGTAACAATCTTTCTAACTGTAAAAAGCATTTGCAAAGAAAAAATGTTATCTACAGGTTCACATGACCCTGTGATCATGCAACATATATTGGCTCTACCCGAACGTCTTTATCACGAAGGTTGACTATGCATTTGCAAGGTGGAGGTATCATGAAGCATTTCTGTGAAAAACACCATAAACAGTTATCTAGACAAATTCTTGTGGATAACACTGAAATAATAGAAACTTTTAACAATCCGAGACGATTAAGGGTGGCAGAGGCTTTGTTGATCCAGGAACAAAAACCGGCAATTAACATTCAAGATAGCAAATTCACTCACATTTTGAAGTTGTTTGATGGCCCAATTGTTCCAAAATTTGAAATTGCAACAAACGTCAATAAAGGAATGAATATGAATAGATTGATGGAAGGAGATAAACATAAAACATAGATGATGAACAGGGATCCAAAAAAGAAACTTCTTGAAACAAAGGTAAATAACTGTCAACATTCATCTAACGTTTCAGTTGGAGAGGCTAGTAATAATTGTGACTCTAGAATTTTAGAGCCCAAACCACTCCTCTACGATAATCTCAACAAGAATAAAACGAGCGTGAAATTTGAAAATGATTTGTCCGAAAGAAGAGAACAAAGTGATTGCTGCGAGAAAGAAATTGATATGGTGACCGATGAAGATATACTCAACGTCAAAGACATAGAGGATGCCGTCATGGAAAATCGCACCAACCAGAAGGAAACTACGCCTGTCAAGATTAATGAAAGGTTTGTGGATACTGAGGGAGATCTAAATAGAGAAACGCCTGTCTGTTTTAAAAGCTGTGGCTCTAAAAATACGGAGTCAGAATCACTCTCTCTTGATAGTTTCCACACAGATGAAATGGTTGAAGAAAAAGAAAATGACTCGGAAGAAAAACATAAAAGTAGTAATAATGTCGACGATGAAGATATTTTCTGTAAATGTGAAGGTAGTGAAGTTGAGGTGGATGGCGATGCGGCTACAAAATTGTGGAACTACACTAATCGGAGAAATTGAGAATGATTTGATTAAGAGTGCATGTGATGCTGAGACACCTGCAGGTGTCTGAACATTTACTTTGCAATCCAAACATTAATATAAAAAGAAGAAAGTAGAAAACAAAAACTACGGAAAAAGTGAGCGTGAAATCAGCTGTGTGGGTGGCTGATTGTGTACTTAATTTGTATTTTAGCGAGACATCGGCTACTTTTATTGATTTTAAGTCTAACTCTGCATGTATTGAAAACAAACTAACTGCTGTTTAATTCACTTTATTATTATAAGTTTGAGAAAGTGTTCTTTTCGATTTTAATATAAATTATTTTATAATTGAAAGTTTGAAATGAAGCTCTGAAGATGGTTAAATTACCGAAACTGGCCAGTCAGCTGGAAAAAATAAAGATTTTAATTTTAAAACGTTGCTTGGTGTAGTTCCAGAAAGGAAAGATATTGTTGCTTTGCAAGGTTTATACAAGAAACTGTTGAATGCAAAATGGGCGACAAAGTTCAACGAAACTTGCTCGCGAGAATATATATATATATATATATATATATATATAAAGTTATTTTAAGTAGTTTCTATGCACTCTGAGAAAGTTTTCAGTCTTTTCAAGAAATTGTCTCTTCATTTTCAATATCCAGAGTGGCATCTTAACTATCTGCTTTAATTGGAAAAATAGAAGATAACGATCATTTTCATAATAAATTGATTCCTGCGTACAAACGAATGCATTTACTTCAAGGATGATGATGATGATAATCATGGTTATAAAGATATATAATAATAATAATGATGATAATGATAATGATAATGATAATGATAATGATAATGATAATGATAATGATAATGATAATGATAATGATAATGATAATGATAATGATAATGATAATGATAATGATAATGATAATGATAATGATAATGATAATGATAATGATAATGATAATGATAATGATAATGATAATGATAATGATAATGATAATGATAATGATAATGATAATGATAATGATAATGATAATGATAATGATAATGATAATGATAATGATAATGATAATGATAATGATAATGATAATGATAATGATAATGATAATGATAATGATAATGATACTGATAATGATAATGATAATGATAATGATAATGATAATGATAATGATAATGATAATGATAATGATAATGATAATGATAATGATAATGATAATGATAATGATAATGATAATGATAATGATAATGATAATGATAATGATAATGATAATGATAATGATAATGATAATGATAATGATAATGATAATGATAATGATAATGATAATGATAATGATAATGATAATGATAATGATAATGATAATGATAATGATAATGATAATGATAATGATAATGATAATGATAATGATAATGATAATGATAATGATAATGATAATGATAATGATAATGATAATGATAATGATAATGATAATGATAATGATAATGATAATGATAATGATAATGATAATGATAATGATAATGATAATGATAATGATAATGATAATGATAATGATAATGATAATGATAATGATAATGATAATGATAATGATAATGATAATGATAATGATAATGATAATGATAATGATAATGATAATGATAATGATAATGATAATGATAATGATAATGATAATGATAATGATAATGATAATGATGATGATAATGATGATGATAATGATGATGATGATGATGATGATGATGATGATGATGATGATGATGATGATGATGATGATTATAATAATGATGATGATGATGATGATGACGATGATAATGATAATGATGATGATGATGATGATGATGATGATGATGATGATGATGACGATGGTGATGATGATGGTGATGTTTATTGTGATGGTGATTTGTTGGTGATGGTGATGATCAGGATCATGAGGATGATGATGATGACGATTATGACGAAAATGACGACGATGATGATGATCATGATAACAATATCACAGTATTTGAAAAAGACCCTTATAAAATTCTGGCAATTTTTTTCAAATGATGCTTTAATTTATTATAGAATGAAATTTTCAAATTAAGACAAATCTTGTCCTTCTGGTGTCCAGGTTTTGCGATGGAAGAATTTGTAAATATCAATTTATTATATGTTTTATTTATTTTGTGATTTAAAATTAAAGTAATACATATCATTTGTTTATAATTGACTGTTGTTAATAAATAAGCCTTTTTTTTAAAAACTATACAGCATTGTAGTACACCCAAGTAAAATGAAATATTTAAAAAATATAAGAAGATTTTAAAAACTATGGCTGCATTTTTATTTTATATTAAAATAATGATCTGGTCATAAATATTAAATATTAAAATAACAATCTGGTAATAAATAATAAACATTGAAATAATATTATGCTGATCAATAATAAATATTAAAATAATAACTTGCGTATGATTATTACACATCAAAATAATAATTTGCTAATAAATATTAAACATTACAATATTAAATCTTTTTAAATAATAATTATTAAACTATTGATTTGCTACTAGTTATTAATTATTAGCAAATGAATAATAAATTTTAAAACAATAATCTGCTAATAAATATTAACTCTTAAAATAGTAATTTGCGAAAAATAATAATTACTAAAACCTATTTAAATTGAGTCTATTTAACACATACTTTATTATTTATAGCTTAGATTTTTAGTTTTTTGCTTGTTTTTCAATTGTGAATATAAAAGGCTGAAAACAAGAAATTTTAAAATGTCTCAAATAAGACATATTTTGGTAATAAAATATAAAATTAAATTTGATGAAAAAAAGGAGAAACACTTCAAAATAAAAAAGATTAGATTTATATGTACTTAAAATGGCGAAACTCAAAAAATAACAAAAATTTGTTTCTTAAAGGTCAGCATAGCCATAAATGAGAAAATATTCAGCCACGCACAGCTACTGGAAGTCATTGACGGCACACAGAAAATGATTTCAGAATCTCCGAGTATTATTATATTTGTGTGTAATCTGGAAAGTTATAAAGAATTACCAATATTTGGAAAAAAACGCAAGTAGGAGAAATAGGGCAGCATCAGCTACTCGAAGACAAAAAAAGGATGCTGGTTTGCTGCTGCAAGACTTTATTGTAACCCAAATGTCACGGTTGTTTTCATCGAACAATATGAGTTTACACGGAGAAACTGGAAACTTCTAAAAGATTATCAGTCTTTTCTAACTGGCCAAAATCATAAATAACTGCTACAATGTTCAAACAATTTGTATCTTAATGTTAACAGTAAACTAAAATCCCTGAACAAGATCAATTAAGCTTTCATGAACTCACTGAAACTGTTTATAAAAGTCTTAGTGTCTTTTAATAATGTGATTAGCTATTAGTCAACCAAGTTAAACCCATTCTTTAATGATTTTAAAAAACGCTACTGCAGTTATTAAAACAACACCGCTAGTAGGATAAAATTTCATACGATTGCTGACAGTAATTAATTTGGACTAAAAAAATGTATTTGTTGAACATGGGTTAAACTTTGACATGCAAATTAAAACATTACAGCCTGAGTTTGGCATTTCAGCTTTCAGCAAAAAATTATAAAACTGAAAAACATAACTGTTATACAAGAGATGAACTGAACGCTGTGTAAAAATTTGCAATTTGGTTAAAATAAAAAGAACGAGCATTCTTCCCTTAAATAAAAAAGCTGAAAAACTGCCAACCAAAAATAAATTCATCTTCCCCCCTCTCCAATAAAACCCTAAAATCACGCCTGATACAGACATCTCCCCCTCTCCAATAAAACCCTAAAACCACGCCTGATACAGACATAACACTATATTTTTACACATGAGTTATGATTAGGAAAATCAAAAATTTAAATTGATGTTTTATTCTTTCAGGTTCAGATATGGTCCCCCAGTCACGTGAGAAGAAAAATGTGCAGACGGTGATAATATTCAGTTTATGACTACCCGGATATCTACTATAATAATTCTTTGATAAAAAATAGCACCTTCTTTACGATGTCCTATGACTTTTTTGTTTCTTGGTTTTTCTTTTTTTTTATTTTTTCCTTCTTTTCTTTTTCTGTTTTTTTTTTCAATTTCTTTTTTCATCTAATATTTTATTTTTTGAACTCTTGTTTTAATTTTTTACAAAGCCTTGGAAACGTTGAAGAACTATTAAATAGAAATAATGAAAATGGCAATTCAGCATTTCATCGCTCATTTTACCTTACACGTTTCAGATTTAATGGTTTTTTTTCTTCCAGAGCAGGATTCGAATCCTGTCACGCATGGATTAATGCAGTTTGATCGGATGTTAAAAAAGAACAGTTTTAACTTTTTTTAAAGCTAAAATTACTTTTTGTAATTATTTTTTTAAATTTTGTTCTTATTAATATACATGACAATTTAAAATATGAAAAAATTAAAAACAAATAAACTTTTAGAAACTATGTTTTTTTCATAACTTTTTTATTTTTTAATTCAGCAATTTTAAATTTTTAAAAATCATTTTCTCAGGGTGATAAGTCTACAAAATAAGAAACATCATGGGCCACAGTCTTCTAAATACTTGATATGTAAAGTATGTAATGATTGAAAATTTTAAAAAAATGTTGAATCTACATGAACAAAAAAAACAAAAGTTTGTATTTATAACTAGAAGGTTACCCGCCGTTGTTTTTCTTTTTCTAGTTTTTTCTCTCTTTCGTTCCAGTTGCCATCCTTTTTTTTGCTTGCTCTCCCGCTTCCCTTCCCTTTACTGCTCGCTCTCCCATTCCAGTTCCGCTTCTACTTGCTCTCCGGTGTCCGTTCCCGCTTGTGCTTCCGCTTGTACTCGCTTTCCCAATCCTTCCCGTTTTTCCGCTCTCGCTCGTTTTCCTTTTTTGCCCATAAAACGTAAAATAGATTTTCTAAAAAATGTTTGAAACCTTCTTTAAACTTTGTTACGTGAAATAAATTTCAATTTTGTTACTCAATAACCTTTGATGATGTTATTACATAGTTACTTTTGGCTTAGTAAGATTTTTACTCATAAAACAGTGAATTACTGAGTCAATTTTTAAAAATTAATAAAAACCTTTTCTTTTATGAGAACTATGTGGCGACAAATTTTTGTAGCATTTGCTCCAGCAGTTTTCGAGTTTAGCAACACATTTAGCGACTTATTTTCATTTTTATAGAATTTTAATTTTAGAAATTAAATAATGCTTTTTGAATGAACTAAAAAATGTTGGCTCTTTTTAGAAAAATTTTTTTAATTCAACCAAAATTCAAATTTAAACTAATTATCTATATTATAATTCATTTAAAGTGTCTCAATAATCTGAACATTTATTAAAATGCATTAACATTGATGACAATACAATCACCATGTCTCTGCCTGATTGAATGATAGGAAGTATGTTTGTTTGAGCGTCAAATGTATGTATGTATTTATTGAACAATAGGGCGCTACTTTCTATAGAAATACCACAGCAGCGCGGGGAACACCTCGTGCATATGGGATCACACAGGGTTACCTGCCACCCACACGTGTGTCCGAAACCTGAAAATGAAAATCGAATTGTCCCAACGCATTTCTCAAGCAAGCAAGCAAATACGATGAAAGGATTTGAAAAGATTATTATTATTACATTGAATAATACTTGGAAACAAAATACAATTTTAAATAAATATTTTTTATAAAACTACAATATTTGTTTTAATTTCAATTAAATTTCCGTAGGCAAAATTATTTTTTTAAATTGGTAAGAAGTAATATAAATGCACAAAAACGTTTATTTGTTTAATAATATTTTATAGAGTAATGAAAATTGTATTGTAGTTTACGTTTTGAATTTATTTCAGATTTAGTTTCTATTTCGTTTTAGAAAATTTATTTTAGTTTTTATTTTAGTTTTATCATTATTTTAGTTTTAGATTTTATTTCATTGTGACGCATTTATTTTCGTTTTTGTTTTCGTTACCAAAAATCTTTGATTTATTTTTTTTTATTAAAATTTTGTAATATCAAAATTTGGTTATATTACAACTTTACAAAATTGAATGCTAAAACGCGTGGCACACAATAACTAGTTTTTTTAACATGTTGTAGGAAATGAGTTTCAATTTTTGTTGTATAATTTATTTTTATTTCGTTTTATTTTCGTTACGGTTTAATGGAATTATTTTTGTTTTTATGTCTATTTCCGTTAGCGAAATCAACTTATTTTTGTTTATTCAACGATTTCAGGTTTCATTTTCCTTAACGACAACTACACTAGAAAGCTGTTAACAAGTGTGATGATCAACTCCGCCTTGCATTTGAAAGCCCGTCCCAAGCCTGGAGAAAGGAGGAAGGAAATGTTAAAAGGATCAAATTATGATCCACGACAGGAAGTACTTAAGTGCTTCTTATACAGCTATTTCAGTCTTAAAACCCTTGGTGTAAAAGACTATAAACTATTATAAAAAAAAACAAGTGTGATGATGGAAAACACAAAATGTTTACGCTATTGATGGTTTCTGAATTTTTATATCGAATGGTAAAAATACCAAATTATCTAGGTAATTCCAAGTAATTTCAAATATATAAAACCACACTTGTTGTTTGTTTATTAATTATCTTTGGTATCTAAAAATAATTCCCCAAGCTGAACACTTTAACCACTTTTTTGATGTAAACATTAAATACTGAAATATGAGCGCAACAGCCATGTCTCATTGAATCATTTATACAAGTTATTCCATAAAAAGTGAGACGGTTTCATACAATCAAATATAATTATCTTAAATTTAGACAACATATTTCCAAATAAAGTATTACAATATTGCTTTGTTAACGGAAATACATGTGTTTGGAAATTTTCAAATCAATTGGGCTTGTAGAAGTGGTCGAAAAATCGATTACAAAACAGGGATCCGTGTCATTTTTTTTGGCCCATCCTGTACAAACAGACAGTTATGTATATACATCAGCTTTATAAGACGACAATTCAATCATGCGTGAGACTGCTTTTTATTTGGCTATTGTAGAGAACGAAAAATATAATTTATGTACTTTTGAAGACTATTTGAATTTATAACATCTACAAATAATCTTATTTTGGTGTATAAAAAATTTGTTATAAAAAACTCCGGATTTTAAGAGTGCGATGAAGAAAGACTAAAATTCATGACAAACCACATTTCTTATTCATGCTACAACCGCACAACTAGGGACATTTCAATTTTAATCTCCTAAATAAATAATTAAGTTCCTATCAAAATTTATTGCTAAATAAACTACTTAGTGTTTTCAATTTAACATACGGTGATTATTTATTGTTTTAATATTACAGAAAGCTTAAAATCAAAACTTAACTTTTTATTAAAAATGTTACAAAAAATTTTTTCTTGACGTCACGAGGCATCCCATCAATTCAATTCTTCAATGACTTTTCTTTCAACTTCCTCATCACGCAGCTTCATAAAAAAATACACATGTTTTCAACAACAGTTTTTTTACTTTTATTTTTCGACAGGATTATTCAATGATTTTTTATTTCTATTTTATGCTGGGCTTGGTCGGCATCTGTATATACTAGTCTATTGGTGAGGGACCTTTAACATGACCAAGCCCCCCCCCCATCCTTCAGGAGTTGCACTGCCTACACTTGCTGAATGTCAACCGCTGGCTTGAGTACAATATAGCATTTCTGGTTTTTAAGTACTCTAACGAGTCATCTCTCCTATATATATGCGACGAACACGGTTAAAAGAGATTGAAGTCGTCTCTCGTTTCCACTCCTCATTCTTCTTACGGGGTTCAAGAAAGCTGTTAAAAAAAGGTTTGTAGCAGATGGCTAAATATTTAGAATATTTATTTACTAGAAGCTACAATTAATGGTTCAAAGAAGCTCTAAAAACACTTGTTTGTGGCACATAAAATTCTGCGTACTGAAACACCGTTAAAGATTGTCACAATGAAATGAATTGTAAATATCAATCTATTGATGAACACAAACAGCTCTGAACATTTTCTATAAAAAAATAAGGTTTTAAGAATTTATGATCTATATTAAATGTATTAAAAGCAAAAAATTTGAAAAGTTACTATGAATATAAATTATGTTGCATAATACTACAAATAACTTTTAGTTCGAAATAAAACAAATATATTTAATAATAGATAAGATAATATGTTGTTGCTGTAGTAGCGGATAATTGAATATCGATCAAATCATTTGCAATTGGTTTTCAAAATCACCAACATGGTTATAAACAAAAATTCCTAATCATAAAAATTCATACAACAATCACTTTAGCGAGATTAACTAAATATAACACGGTGCTTTTATGGTTTTATATTTTGTCGTGTCGATCAAGCTGAAGTTAATTGCAATTTCTACAATGCAAAAATCAGTTCAATCATTTTCCTCTTTGCTCTGCTGTTTTTTCCTTGCAATTTTTTTGAAAAATTTTGTCAAGGCATTTCGGGACGGAAAAACACGCAAAAATACGATTAAATTAAAACATGAGAATGATAAATTAATTGACAATTACAAGTAATGTGCCTGCCATAAAAGTGATGAATTATGGGAGAGGTTGTGATTGGGCAAATGTATTTGTAACTATGATGAATATGCTTTTGATGCTCATATAACATCGGTATGAAAGGCGACTTGAAGTTGATGGCTGTGGTTGATGTTGAAGATGATGATGGTCTCCGTGTTTCAGCTGTTTACTAGTTACAGTCATGTAATATTACAATCAAGTAAAAAATTACTGACATATTTATTCTAATTTAATAATAATAACAATAATAATAATAATAATAATAATAATAATAATAATAATAATAATAATAATAATAATAATAATAATAATAATAATAATAATAATAATAATAATAATAATAATAATAATAATAATAATAATAATAATAATAATAATAATAATAATAATAATAATAATAATAATAATAATAATAATAATAATAATAATAATAATAAT
>OZ022239.1:7649382-7744382 GCA_963978895.1 Erpobdella octoculata
GATGGACGGATGGACGGACGGACGGATGGACGGACGGACGGACGGACGGACGGACGGACGGACGGACGGACGGACGGACGGATGGATGGATGGATAGATGGATGGATGGATGGATACATGGATGGATGGATGGATGGATGAATGGATGGATGGATGGATGGATGGACGAGCAAGAAGATAAATTGATAGCCGGACATAGCCAATGATAGAGAAATGGATATCATGACATAGATGCAATGATAGATAAATTCATTAATCTTCTATCTATGAAAAAATATATTTTCAAATAGGATGGAATTTTATTAGCATGAATTCTTCACTGCAAAAGCCTTATTATGCTTTGTAATTATTTTATTATTCACTTTCATCTCATTTGATGTTAGGCGGTTTATGGCTGCGTGATTGTTTGAGTGGACGTTTGCATCACTTGACTTCTATCACTTTATTTGTTTCTTTGTAATTTGAGTTTAATGAACAGTCCGTTGTTATGAATATTTGGAATATTTATTTAAATCTAAACTTCAGTGTGTGCTTTTATAATTTTAGAAACATTGTATATCTTAAAGTTTTTATTAACATTTTTTAAATAATTGTTTCTGCAAAATAGCTGATGGATATTTCTTATTTCGCTACAAGTCTTATGCAAACACACAAGTAGACACACAAGCAGACACACAAGTAGACACACAAGTAGCCAGACAAGTAGACACACAAGTAGACACACAAGTAGACACACAAGAAAACTCACAAGTAGACACACAAGCAGACAGACACAGTAAAACATTTGTACGTGACGTAATTTAAAAATGGCGATAGAGTACGAGCAGTGACAGACTTTGTTTCGTCATGGCAACATAATGATTGTCGTGGTAACTTGTTAGAGTTGGTTCGGAGAAAAAAACAACCGAAATTGATTTAATTCGAAATAGCAAATGAAATTTGTAGAAAAAAATCAAAAAAATTATTTAATTAAAAATAAAAACAAATTGAGCGTAATTGAGTTAGTGTTTTAGAATTGAAAGTATAAATTAAATTTAAACCTTGAAACTTGGTATATACAAAAATTTATTCAACAATTATTTAACAGCAACCAACTTAAAATAATGTCTCATTTTAAAACAGAAATATTTTATTCTTGATTTTCGGTTATCTCGATAATAACTTTAAGTTTCTTCAATTATTACAAAGGTTTGTCACATTCCGATTTTGAACACATGTGCTGGCGCTCGAGGCAGGTTTATGTGGGCCATGGTTCCGACGCGTCACCCTAATCATGGACGTCTATATAATAGCAACTGGACAATGAGCCAAATCATTTTGAGCTGTTGTGTTGTACCCAGTTGGTCCCATATCTATTTAGCTGTTCGTATTCGAGTTGTTCGGTCTGCGTTTGGATTTATAGTTATAAAGCCTGTACTGGTTACTTTTAACATTGAAAATGTTTATAACATTGAAATATAATAATATTTATTGTTGAAATTACGCTTTAGTTTAGTGACTGCGCTCAACACTTGTTTATTTAAATATAGCTATTTTTAGCTTTACGCTATCGTAAGTTTGACTTGATTGACGTTTGGAAACAGTTGGGATTGCTACTATTTTGAACAATTGGATTTATTTCTGTATTATAAAAGTTTTTATTGCTAAAAATGCCACACAAGGGCCAGGCATATCGTTGCAAAACCAACTACAAAAGTGTTCCGGGACTATCGGCGGGCGAAAATAAACCAACAATTCATAGCGTTCCTATAAATGACAATATACTTCTACAGAAATATAATTAAAGCAAATCCTCGAAAAGACTGGAAACCAACTGCCAGTTCAAAAATTTGCTCAATTTTTTCAATGAAGTAGACTTTGAATCCAGCTGTGTCGATACAAATCAGCATCAAAGAAGGAAAAAACTAAAATTAGAGTCCGGACAGCTTTTTCAACGTCGACTGAAAAAAGGTGCAGTACCTAGTATTTTTCCTGGTGGTCCAAAATACTGCTCAACTTGTAGAGTACCGTCAAGATCTACTGTTTGTGCTACAGTTTCAATTCGCTACGAGTACGAAATAAAAAGAAATGTTGAGATGGAGAAGAATTTTTTCAAAAGTGATTGTTTAGCAAATCAAACACCTAACGTTTTGGCAGAACGGTAGAAGAATGAAATGACTTTGCCAACAAACTTTACTATTACCACAATTGATGGCATTTTGTTAATTTATTGTTTTAAAGTAGAAGCTGGTAAAGTTAAAGTGGCTGTTTGCATCTCGGTGGCAGAAAATCTGTCAACGGTTGTCAGTGTGGTTAATGTAAATGTTCCAGCCAACACATTCAAAGATTTGTTAACAAACGGATTAGTTACGACAACGTCTCAGCTTATTAATTTGGCAGCTCGAATGAAGACTTGGTCAGAAAATTTAAAAACCTGTCCGTCATTCACAAAAATGGCTGTTAGCATTTTAAAAGAAAGAATAAACATCTTAACAGAATGCAGTCCAGAAAGTGAAAAACAACGCAAACTTGAATTTGTTTCAGAACAAGCCAAACTGCTTACAAAAAGCAAGTTTCATTGTCATTACTCACCAGGGCTCACAATCATGTCATATATACGATTCATGCAGAAAGTCCAGCAGCTTATAACACTTTAAGATAATCGAGTTAGGTAACTATTCCATTGACCAGCATTTTGAAAAAGATCATCAAATGTCTTGATGAAATGTATGGGCTCGATAATTTGGTGCTTGCTATTTAATTTCTGTAAAACAGATCCTTGATAGCAGCAGCAGGAAGATTTGACACGACCATCAGAGTACGCTTTCATTTTATGCGTACATTGCTGGAAAGTTTTTAAAGAAATCAAGGCATCACCAGAACTGGCAAAATTATTTCTGTCGTCATTGTCATCGAGTCACAGAGTACTTTTCTGCAAAATAATTGATTGCACACCTTTGAATCTCAACTCAGAACTGAAAACATACAATTTTTACTGTTTTAATTATCACAATGTTAAAATATTGAAAATTTTCTAATAACTTTGACTTTACTACTAATAAATAACTATAATTGTTATAATTTAAAATTCTTAAGTTTACTTTTTCTTTATTTTTTTATGATTTTTACTTTTTATGGATTTTGATTAAGTAAAATATATTTGTTTTATCTCAAAACAGCGTTGTGTTTTTCACTCCACATGATTTAGCTATAAATCAAACTTATAATGCGTATATGAAGCATTGCGCAGTCATGGGACCAACTGGGTACAAGGCTATTATTGGCTAACTGTCCAGATACTATTATATAGACGTCCATGCCCTAATGCACTTACCTTTTATCAGGACAAAACCAAATCTTCACAAATATTCTTTAAAGAAAAGTAATAAATAAATTTAAATACTTCAAACAACTTCAAAATAATTAAGATAAATGCCCTTCTTACAGCTAAATTCATATTTTATTTATTTTAGATCTTATACGCCCCGCAGAATGCTTCTCGACCCGACTTTTTTCAGTGCCAATCAGCAGTTGTTTTTTTTAATAAAATCCAATTACCAATTACCGATCAAAAACAAGCAAGACAACAACATCAACTTACGTTGCATGAAGCAGGACAACAACATCAACTTACTTTGCATGAAGCAGGACAACAACATCATCTTACCTTGTATGAAACGGACCATCACGCAGATCACGTGCCCAAACACGAAGTCCTGCATGAGGGTCGGCACAAGAGTGAAGGGCATGCAGAACGAAGCCAGCAGAAGATCACTGATTGACAGATTGAGCAGAAATAAATTCGTGATCGTTCTCATACTTCTATTCTGAAGTAGCGTCAAAACCACCAGAGCGTTCCCGGAAACTGCCAGCAAGAAAATCAGACTGTAAAGAGGAATCGTAACTTCCGGTCTGAGGGCTTTCATGCGCGATGAGTTTGTTTGTTGGAAAAACGGTCGAAAACTGGAACGATTAGTTTTTGTTAACGAATGAAATGTAATATTTGATGCTAGAGGTGATGACGAGGATGGTGCAAGCTGATCTCCAAAGAAACTTTCCATATTTTCTGCAAGGTTGCGAATACTTTGGTCGTTTGTAATGTTAGATAAAATATTATCGAAAACTGAGTAAATGCCAGATGCATTATCGAAGGTATAGAAACTTGCCGTAGTATTGTCTAGTCGACTGATATATGACTCATTTGTATCCATTTTGAATGAAGGGATCGTTCAAATTGCCCAGACAAGAAATAAAAGCTATAAATTAACAAGAAAATTCAGGTTTGAGGTTCAAAATAAAAATTAATATATCCTATAAATATAAAAAAAATCATGCGCATGTCTGTGTGCATCAGAGTTGTCTACAAATCGAGCGATTCGGGTCGGGTCAAGCCAAAAAATTGATTAAAAATATTGCTTATACAAAATTTAATTGATTTGAAGGGCATTTTTGTAAATACAACCAAACAAAACATAAGTTTTACAGTTAATCAAAGTTTTGTGTTTTTTATAACTTCCAGTTTAAAATTTATTTAGTACATTTCAATTTCGGATGAAGTCACTTTATTAGGAGATTGTACTGATCGGATCAGATCAACAAAAGTAGACAACTCTAGTGTTAATGTAACAAAAACTTTTTCAAAACGGTATACAGTGGAGAAGTAAAATTTGTATATGCTATGTTATTCTTGTAGCATTTTTATAGTCAACTCTACTATGTTCAATTTTTTAGTCTATTCTTTTTTTTTTTTTTTTTTTTTATAATAGTTTATAGTCCTTTACACCAGGTGTTTTAAGACTAATGGCTGTATGTAGGGAGCACTTATGTACTTCCTGTCGTGGATCAGAATTTGATCCTTTTTACTTTTCCCTCCTCCTTTCTCCAGGCTTGGGACTGGCTCGCAATTAGCGAGGCGGAGTTTTTAGTCTATTTGATATATCGCACAACTTATGGTAACATGTATGATCTGAAGAAACCATAAACATTAATAGAAATATTACAAGTCAATCTTTTACACATTTTTACTTAACTTGACTTCTCTGTCTGTCTGTCTATCTGTCTGTCGTCAAATTGTGCAATAGATTTTAAACTAACTTCCCGATGCGCTAGAGACTTCAATATTTAAACATACCTCCGAACTAATTAATAATGCATTCTATCAAATTTTCGGTTCGATTGGACAAAATTTAATAAAACAATTTTTTCGTCGAACTATTTATTGTCCATGCTAATATGCGCGTTGTTTATGTAACATATATAATTTTCGGATTGATTGGACAACATCAACGTCCAGAAGATGTCAAATAATCACTTGAATAGTGTAAAAATATAAAAGTGTGTTTTTAAAAAACTTTGTTTTTTGCTTTACTTGTTTATGTTCATAAGCGTAACCAAAACTCAAAAATAATTAAATGTTCCAAATTATTACTTTAAAAAAAAATTGAAACATATTTTTAAGCTCAATAGTGCTTACATGTTTATGCCTAACTACTTTGCTAAACATTTCAAAAATAAAGAAAAACGTTTGTGTTGAAAGACTTGTTTTTTTCCTTTACTTGTTATATCTGGTATACAAAGAGTAAATTCAGTCTTAGTCTGAAAAAATTTCAAAGGTTTTCGGTGCACTTGCTGCAAATTTATGACAATAGATAAACTACAAGTGAGCCAAGGGAGATTTATTTTCCAATAAATTTTGCGAAATATACCTTATACAAAACGCTTTCATTAATCGTATCTATATAGATTTTAATAATATTACAGTAATTAATATCCAAAATATTAACATTGCAATATTTTTACACTTCTTAACGGAAAAATTGAAAACCCACGAAAAATGTTCAACAGCCGCAAAAACTTAATTATTTATACAATGAAAACCTTTTAATTGGCAATGAAACCATAAGAATTCTATCTAGTAGACATTTTAAATTCACTTTTCTCAGTGGTTCTCTCTCAGACAGATTAAATGCTGAATCTCCAATTATGTTATTTGTGTCTGCCAAAGCTGAGCAACATATATAAACTGATAGTTAGGACTTTAAACATTTTTTTTGGACCAATCTACCATTTGAATATGAGCACTTCCTAATTTTGAAGATTCTAATATCATTTCTAATTGTTTGTCATTCTCGTTCAAACGAGATTGTTTCTCGTTCAGCTTGCATTTGCCATGCAAATCAACAAATCGCAGAGACAATCGCTTAAAGTCACATTCCTCGTTATTGCTACTTGCATGTGGTCTAATTTTAAGGACGAAGAATCCCTCAGCATTGTTCATCGCTGCCAGTAGCGGTCGATCTAAGATTTCCTAGTAAGAAAAATGATCTATTCAGAATTTGATATTTTTTACAAATTACAAAACATACAACATAAACATTTAAATTAAATTTAAAAAATTCAAATTAGCAAATCAGCAATTAAAAGACCTTTCAAATTTATGTCAGAGAAAAACTTTACGCTACTCAGCGGTCAGACAAAAGTGAATTTATGGCAGTTAGAAATTATAGCATAAAAACTTTGTTTGATAACTTATTGGGATATGCATAAACTAACGCCACTCTTCTCTATAACCATCGCCGATTGCCTATGATCAACAACAAAAAAACAGCTAAAATTTGTATATATGCTGCCGTGTAAGCTTTGTACTAACAAACTGAACGACTTTGAATTTATTTTTGGTGATGTCGGGATTTAAAAGTTAATCTTTTGATATATTTAAAATTGTAAGTTTCATTTAAACGTACCAAGATATTTAATTAAAAAAATGCAGGAAAAACCCGGACCTGTGTGACACCGTATGATGAAAACGCCAAACAAAATGTTCACAAACTGGAACAATAAAACAGTAGTTAAAAAATAATTACAACTTTTTTCTATGTTACAGCTATTTTTAGTCGTTTTAACGAACTTTCAATCTAGAACGTATTTGTATCCTTTTATAGTTTAATTACATTTCGATTCACGAGACAATTAAAGTTCTAACGAAGTTAAACGTTTTATTTGTAAGAGAAAACGCAATAAATTTTATATTTTCTCACTAAATTAATTATTCAGTTTTAGTAACCACAGTAGACCTGCTGCCACAACTATAACTATAACCGACGCTTGAAGGATGACTTAATCTGTTTATGCGCTAATGAATGTCATGCATACATGCATACGTCGATGCATAACATCGTCATTTATATGGAGAGGTTTGCCTTGGGCGTGGGCTGGCGTAGGTTGATGACACAATGTTATGGATGCATCAATGTCATAGTTTATAAAAAGTAAAGAAAATAACATTTTGCCAAACAAATTTCTTTGCGTTTTTTCAATTAAAAATCCCTTATTAATTTATATATAAATTGATATCTGTCTAATGTGCTTTTGCCCATGCTGCGCTTGTAGTGTATGTTTGTTATTTTGCTTACCGTGCATGGCGTGCATGTGTGTACGTGTAGTATCTTTGTGCTCTCGTTTGTCCATGCTGTGTGTGTGTGGGTATGTGGATATATTTCCTTATTCTGATGAAAAATTCACACTCAAGTTTTTGCTATAATAAAAGTCTACGTTGTTTCTGCATAATTTATTGTGGAAAAATATTTCAATTTTATGATAAATGCTTTGTTAAAAATTAGCTTAAAAAAATTATTTTTTCGAAGATAGTATTTTATTAGACTAAAAACTTTAACATTTCGGGTTTTTCAGGCACATCAGCTATCAGTACACTTTCTATTTTTGAATGTATTCCGCATTTCTCATGGCAAGCAAGTACGCCTAAATAAAAAGAAAAGAAAACGAGAAAATCAGATGAAACTGTTTTTTCAAGTGTTTCTTTCCTACAGTTTTTGTATTAAAAAAAATTCAATTTATAAAACTACAAAGTAAATAAAAAACCTCATTTATCAACTAAACCACTAATTCAATTATTTCAACGTTAACACCAAATGACCACAACAAAAGCTCCAAATGACCAAAGCACCTGCTCCACTCTCCTCTTTTTCATTAAACTTCGTTTTTTAATTTATTGAACTTATATAAATGCTTGGGTTGTTTAAATCGTTTATAGTAACTTCAATTTCGTTGTAAGGTTTGAAGGTTTGTAGGTTTCGTTTACGGTTCGACCATTGGAAGACTATTTATCTTACTCATCGTCTTCTAATCAAATTGAAACTTTGCACATATACTCGCTCGCTGCTAAAAACAAAGCGATCTCCTAAAAATAAAACAAGCAAAAGTTAATTAAAAAAAATAAAAAATAACATGCTTTTAAGATAGCTAAGAAATTGTATAGCAACATCCTATCGTAACAAGTAATCCATAACATCCAGATTTTTTCTCAAATCCTTTATTTCTTGATTTGCAAAAAACCTGTTCAAATGAAATTTTTTGTAATTTATATATGTAAACATTTATTTAATTGTATTTTATTTGTTTTTATTTTAAAACATAGATATTTATTATTTTTAATTAAAATACAGTTTTATTTTCAAAAAAAATATTTTCAAACTTTGATAAAATGCATTGTCATAAGGAGCGAGCCTATACTTCAAATTTAAGCTCGATTGAATGACGGAAAGTTAGTTAATTTTCACTTTCAAGGTTTGCAAACATTCTCAAGTAAGCAATCAAGAAAACAAGCAAGACCGGCGGTGAAGTTAATATAAGGAATTTAAAAATATTACATCGGTGGACTTCGCCTTGCTTCTGTAAGCCAGTCCCGAGTCCGCAGAAAAGAAAAGAGGAGGGAAAAGTTAAAAGGATCAAATTTATGATCCACGACAGGAAGTTCTTAGGCGCTTCCTACTACATACAGCCATTTCAGTCTTAAAACACCTGGTGTACAAGACTATAAAGTATTATGAAAAAATTTACCTTGGTGAATAGTAAAAAATATGTTCGTAGTTACTATGATTATGAAAGTTTTTGTCATCATTATCGTATGCTTCTTTAATTTATTTTAATAATTGCTGCTTTTAAATTTTTTTTAATAAATGTATACATTTGATTGAAGTGGGTGAGTTTTATAATGATCTTCCGAACTTCAAAACGTTCGCGGACATCCCATGGACATCCGGACAAGTGAAAGTTAATAAAAGCATATACAAGGGAAAACACGTTTTTAAGACTGTTATAAGATTTCATAGCGACATCGTATTGTAAAAATATTACCCCGGCAATTAGTAAACAAAATATGTTTATTAGTTACTATGACGATGACAATTTTTGTCGTCACTATCAGTATGCTTTAATTTATTTTACAATAATTTTTTTTCTTAAATTATTTTAATTTTTGTTTTATTAAACTAAAAAAATTTAAATGGGCAAATTTTATAATGATCTTCCAAACTTTAAAGCGGTCGCGGACATCCCATGGACATTTGGACAAGTGAAAGTCAATAAAAGCAAAATAAAAAAAGTTAACATAGTGACCTAAAGATTTATACAAAACTATTTTTATTGTCACATGATACTTCAATAAATTTTTTAATCCTATTTTTGAAACATTAACTAAAAAATTAACAAATATCTAATTATACATAAACAAAACAGTTTAAATAAGATTGGTAATTATCAGAGAGGCCACATTCCAAAGTTGATGTTCTGTAACATTGTCAAGATTCCATCTACTCGCAGATAAATACGCTGCTGAAACTCTTCATCACGTTGTCCCTTTCTTCCGCGACAGCCGAGAGATCCTTCTCAACTATGCGTAGACTCAAATCTTATCTACTCACCACCGCCCCCCCCCCTGAAAAATTTCTGTCTGCGCCCCTGACCACAGCTGTTTCTGTAGAGTAATAACGTCGGAATCTGGATGCGTAGAAGGAAGTAGTTTATGTATTTCAACATAGTTAGAAAGTTGCCGGTGGACGACTTGTTCCACCAGTTTATTTATTTTCCAAATTTATTTATTTATTTATTTATTCTCAAACAGAAGGGCCTATCGGCCTCTAATACCGTTCGGACAGTACAAACGAAACAAAACAAAACCAATAAACGAAATATGTACACATACTCAGTTGCAAATCGTAAATTGTTAAGATGTTAGAAACATACAATAGCAAAGTATACTCGCGTATAACATATTGAATAAGATATTAAGTCTTGTAAATATTTAAATTATGCATTTATGGAACGGTTAAACCTGACAAATTGTTGTTCTTAACGCTTATAGATAATGCCGTGAAGTTGAAACTTCCACCGCAATCTTCAAAATCCTTCTAAATACCTCCAAAAATCTGTTCATTTGACATCCAGATCTGCTAATGCTTCATGAAAAATTCAAAGTCTTGAAAACTTAGATAAATCCATCTGATTTATCAAGCTTCTGAACCGACTGTAGTTTGATGATCCAACAACATCCTGAGGCAAAGAATTCCATGCTGAGACCACGCGTCCAGTTATGAAGAACCTGGCATCGTCAGTTCTATATTGACCTGGCATCAGTTTGTAGCTATGGCCCCTTGTTTTTTCATAATGTGCTCGTTTAAATTGTTCAACCAGGCTATAATCCACCATTCCATTTAAAGATCTGTAGCAGAAACAAAGGTCTGCGATAAGTCTGCGCTCTTCTAGAGTTTTCAATCCCAAAAAGCTGAGACGGGTCGAGTATGGTAGATGGCTGATATTTGGAACCATTCGGGTGAATCTTTTCTGAACCTTCTCCAGGCCGTCGATTAGGTACTTGTGCCGAGGGCTCCAAACTGGAGAGCAGTATTCGAGCAATGGTCGCACGTATGTAGTGAATGCTTTTTTCATCAGATACGGATCTTTAGACAGGAGGCATAGTTTTATTAATCTGAGTTTCACCGACGCAGAGTGGATAATGTTCTCAATGTGTTTTTTGAAATTAAGGTTTTTATCAATTAGTACACCCAGATCTCTTGCTTGCTCGGTCGGTTCAAGCTCGTATGTCCCAATTCGATATCTAGGTATTTCGAAGCCTTTGTCGTTTCTTCGCCTGTGAATGGGACATACAAAACACTTTGATAGTGCCAGATTCAGTTGCCATGTTTCACTCCAGAAAACTAGTTCATCAATTGCTCTCTGTATTTCTGGAGCCGAAGAAGATGTGGGCTGAGTTGCTGAGTAAATTTTTATGTCGTCTGCAAACATCTTGACAGAGACCGATCCAAAAGCATCACCATCCGTAATATCGTTAATAAAAATTAGAAATAGTATGGGGCCCAGGACACTTCCTTGAGGAACACCACTGGTAACATCTCTCGGAGCAGATAAACACTCACCAATTCGAACAAGCTGTTTTCGAGCACTCAAAAAATCCAAGATCCATGCCAACAAATCACCTGATATTCCGTAGCTAATGAGTTTAGTCTTCAACTTTGGGTGGGAGACCGAGTCGAAAGCCTTTTGAAAATCAAAATAAACAATGTCCACTCGACTACCATCCAGTAACCCCATAATCCAGTCATGTACACACTCCAGAAGGTTCGTACAAGTTGATCTCTGTCTCAGGAAACCGTGCTGATGTGGAGAAATAAGACCATGAGTAGAGAGGTGGGCCAAGATGCTTTTGCTAACAATCTTTTCCATAACGCGGCAGCATGTACACGTGAGAGAGATTGGTCTGTAGTTTGAGACAACACTTGTAGGTCCTTTTTTGTGAATTGGTGTGATGTATGCAGTTCTCCATATTTCAGGCAATCTTCGTGTTTTGAGAGACATTTTAAAAATATGACAGAGTGGAATAGTCAAGTTTTGGGCGCAGCGTTTAAGCAATATATTCGGTATACCATCTGGGCCACAAGATTTTGTCATTCGAAGACTTCTGAGGGTTGAAAAAACAACATTAGGAGTGAACGTAACTTCTTCCAGGAGATTGGGAGACCTCTGCACCAGAGGTGGATTACTTCCATCGTCTTTGGTAAAAACGGTTGCAAAATAGTCGTTGAAGACGTTTGACATTTTAGCCGGATCTGTAACAATCGTGCCATCACTTGTTTCTATCCCAGCAATTTTAGAATTCAAGGAGAGTTTATTGTGAATATATTTGTAGAAAGCACCAACGTTACCAGATAAAACAAGACCCTTCTCAATGTCATATTGTTCTTTTTTTACTGCTTTAGTACATAATTTTGAAAACTCCATGTATTTGATTTTATCTTTATTCTCCTTAGTATGCCTCCAGATTTTCCAGAAGAATAATTTGGATTTATAAAGATGTTTTATTCTATTGGAGATTTTCCTTGGTCGTCCTCGTGAGCTCAATACAGTACGAACTGGAACGAAGGTTTGTATCACATAACTCATACACCGCTGAAGGGCATTCCAGCAGTTTTCTACGTCGAAACAATATTGGAAGATGTCGTCCCATTTCACAAGTTTCAGAAAGTTGTTTATTGCTGCAAAGTTTGCTTTATCAAACATATATGAGTTTCGAACATCGTTTTTGTCTCTTGGATCTGTATCATTTAAATGGAGAATCATTACATTGTGGTCACTGGTCGCGATCTGGCATCTAAACTCCACATTTGAGATCAACATTGAGTCCCCAGAGAGCACCAAATCTAGAATGTTGTTTCCTCGAGTCGGCTCTTGAATAAACTGTTGAAGTCCAAATTCATTTACAAATTTCATGAACGCTCCGTAGACTCTGTTGTTTGGATATGAGTAACAAGTCCAATCCACCTCCGGCAAATTAAAGTCTCCAACCAGGCACATTGTACGTATCGGAGAATATAACGCTTTAAAACAATTAATACTGTCCACCATATAGATCTCTGCCTCAGCACCAAAACCTCCAGGACGATAGTATGTGACAATTCTGTATGATTTATGGTTTAATTCAATATCTACACAAACAAGTTCAATATGCCGGAAGTTATCAGGTACTAATACGGTTCTGTGAGGAATACTTGTTTTTATTACCATCGCTACACCCCCTCCACGAGTTTTTCTATCGTGTCGAACTGAATCATAATCTTTAGTCAGAAATAAACTACTTGGAATCTCTTCTAATAGCCAAGTTTCAGTAATACAAAACATATCTGGTCTGCAGTCTTCTAGAAAAAAACGAAAATCTTCAATCTTGTTAGATATACTTCTGAGGTTTGTGAAAGCTAGGGTGCTACCGTTACTTCCGAAAAAGTTGACCCTCGCCACTTAACCCAGCCGGGGCAGGAGGATGACCATCAGTAACTTTTCTTCTTTCGCATCTCTTTTTGTAGTTGAGTTCAGCCTGTTGTTTTGTCAGGTCTCTGTTCATGAAGATTTTTCGTACATCCTCATTCTTGGACGAGCGCAAGATCCGAGACGACATCAGTAGTTCTTCAGCTGCCGCAGGGTTTTCTAGAGTAACACATACTTTTGCTCTGGGATTTCTAAGGTCTTTTCCTAACCGCCTTGTCGCGACCATCCTGGGCACCACAGCAAGGTTGTTTTTACAGAGGTCTACCACACAATCTGCATCTGATTTTTTCTCATCATATTTCAAACCAGAAATGACAATGTTATTTGCTCTTCGCTTTTTGTCATCTTTTTCTTGTTCCAACCTCCAGAGAGTGGTAGTCAGTACTTCGGCAATACTAGTTGGATTGCCTAATATATTTCGCTCGTCAGTCACTAATTTAGAAGACTCAGTCCCAGACTCCAAAGCACCCAATCTTATAGAAATGTCCTCGAGTTTGGTCGACATTTCTTTTAACGAGTCAGTTGTTGTTTTGGCTATTCTATCAAGAAGAGCCTCATAGTTTTTATTCATGGTCTCCAGTAAGCGCGTCATATTGTCGCTCATTCTGTCGACGATACGGCTGAGAACTACTTCTAGACTTTCGAGAGTTATAGCTTTCGACATATCTTGTTTAAACTATTAATTAATCAGTGTTTAAACACAAAATCGACAAAACCTCAAAGTTTTAGACGCGAAACAACAAGTTAATAGCGAGAGCAAGTACCGAGTTGTTTACAAAGATAGAAAACAAACAATAAGGTAGATATAGGGCGGTAGTTGGCAGGGTCGGAAGGATCAAGCCAGGACTCGATCGCAACGTGACCTCATCGTACCGTCCAATATCCAATCTCTCCGTTGTCTCAAAACTGCTTGAGAGGCTCGTGCTCCCACGCGTCCTCAAACATCCTCACTCGAACAATCTGTTCCCTCCCCTCCAGTCCGCTTATCGTCTTTACCATTCAACCGAAACAGCATTACTCAAAGTTACTTCTGATTTGCTTCGAGCTGCCGACCAAGGCAAGCTTTCACTTCTCGTTCTCCTTGACCTGTCGGCGGCGTTTGACACCGTCGACCACCACATCTTACTACAGCGACTGGGACCGTCCTGCGGACTCGATGTCGACTGGTTTCGATCATACCTTATCAATCGCCTGTCTTACGTAAGACACTGCGACTCATCTTCTCCACTTTCATCCTCCGACTGCGGTGTCCCACAGGGTTCCGTCTTGGGCCCAATTCTTTTCTCTTTGTACACGGAGAGGATTGGAAATGTCCTCCAAAATCACCATCTCAACTATCATCGCTACGCCGACGACACCTAGATCTACAGGCATTGCCTTCCGGACCAGACCGCAGAATTGTCTGCAAAGATGTCCGCTTGTGTCGCTGAAGTCGGTCGTTGGATATCACAGGAGTCGTTTGCAACTTCAACCCGGATAAATCTGAGGTTTTGTGGTGTTCGTCAAAGCGTCTCCTCCATCAAATTCCAAATAACCCCATCAACATCTGTGGTGTTAACATCAGCCCCTCATCCGCAGTTAGAAATCTCGGTATCTTCCTAGACTCTGACCTCTCCATGCGGTCACAGGTCTCCAGTACTGTCGCTCATGCTTCTCCATCCTCAGGCAGATCAGGAGTGTGAGCAGATCTCTACCCATCCTTGGAAGGAAAACCCTCGTGACTGCCCTCATTCTTCCACGGATCGACTACTGCAATTCAACACTTGTCGGTTTACCGAACTTCCAACTCAACCGGCTCCAGACCGTTATCAACATCGCCGCTAAGATGATCACCAACAGCAGGAAGTATGACCACGTGACAACTATTCTCCAAAAACTTCACTGACTTCGCCTTCCGGAAAGAATAGCTTACAAAGTCGCGCTGCTCGTGTTTGCATGAAAATGGTCCGTGTTATCATAGTGAAGACCTTCAACCAACCAGCTCTGTCACCGGCCGCAGGAGACTCAGATCTTTGTCTTCTGGAGAACTCGTCGTGCCCACCTCTAGTCGAGCAACACTTGGCGACAGATGCTTTGGAGTCATTGGTCCCAGGACCTGGAACGACCTTCCGACATCACTTAGGCTCACAGCATCAGAAGCGGAGTTCCGTGAAAGACTGAAAACACATCTTTTCACAAAATCTTTTGGATTACATTAAGTCTGTGGCTCCGAAGTTCACTTGACCGTGGCGCCACTTAAAAGATTCTTTTCAAATTAATAATAAGGCCAGGTTTTTTTTAGTTGTGGTCGAATGATGTCACGTTTGTGAGGTTCTGAAAGATTAGTCTGAGAAAACATGGTCGATGACCGAGGGAATTGCGGAAATAGCTTACAGGTTTTTTTTACTAATAAATAAGTGCATTCGTAAGAAATAAATAATATGGGTCACCGGTTACCCAATAGGTTTTAAAGGGTTAAATCTGCAAACCAGCACTTAAACAAGTCTAAAATTTGACAGTCTTCAAATCCCACAAAAATTGTTATGCAGCAATGATCTCTACTAAACAGCTAACCCGTACAAACGAATTTCATTCTACCTTAACTTTTATTTTTCCTGGCCAGCAGGTTATTTACTTAAAAGAAAAATAATTTCCAAGAAAATGAATCAAGACGAAAAGCAACTGTTGTTGTTTAAAGTTATTCCTTTTTAAACAATTTAATTTCTCCAGATGTTTCTGATGCAGAAAAGAGAGCTGTTCTTGAAAGTCGAATATGGCCGGTTATCGGATCCGGAGAGAAATACTGGACGGATATATCTTTTCCAGCCTCTAAACCAAGGTACTTCGAATGATTAACCTGGTGAAATGACTGGTAGTTTAATATCTAATATTTGAAAACAAAAAATTTTCAATAATTTAACATTAAAAAACAGCTACATAAGGAACTCTTAAAGACAAAATTTGTATTAAATGATCATTAATTGATACACCACATAACCATCTAATCTCCAACTTCCTTAAAATTATTAAAAAACTTTTTAATCAATTACGATAAAATTTAAAAAAGTTACTTTTCTCATGCTAAGAAATCGATTTGGAATGAAGACATCTGCCATGGATGGATGAAGTTGTACCATCACCCCACCCTCCCTGGTTTACATCAAATCAAACATTACTATAAATAAGTCTTAATAATTTATTTTAAGTGTTATTTAAAAAATAAAAAAGTAATAATTAAAACAAGAACTAGAAAAAAATTACTTGAGTTCAGTTATCTTCACTTTGTAAATGGCTTTGTGGACAAACTCTGGTGTGTCCTTGGAAATCAAGTTTAAAATGTTTAATTTAAAATTAAAACAATAAAATTATTTAAAAAAAACTTTAAATTTAAAAAAAAATCAAATACAAAATAAACTAATTATATTATATATATATATATATATATATATATATATATATATATATATATATATATATATACGATAAGTCAGTAAACTGGTAAAATATTCTTAAATAAATAAATAAAAATCATTAAAAACATAAGCAACATACTTCCGTCAAAAGTTCGTTGATTTTATTTTTTGCTTCATCCATTGCTACTTTGTTGCCAGCAAATATTTGAAAATTCAAGTTGTCAATTTCAGATATCTCGACACCTGAGATGGTATAAAACAGTTTTGATTAAAACGAACATAAAAGAAGTTCACCAATCATCTTTCAATTGATTGATTAATTTCACAATTATAAAAAAATGATGAAACATTAAATGAAATTCTAATCTGATAAGCATCATAATGATTCAAAGACATCTCTGCAGATACATTATCTCAACCAGCCAATATAGAATAACCAAGTAACCGCAGTTAAATTCTTCTCCTTAGAAATATGAATTCAAAATTATTACATCTTATAAGTAAACACAATTAATTAAAGTTATTTATGTAATATATTTATTTGTTGATATAATTTGAAGTAAAGACAAAAGCATCACAATGCTCATGAACATGGTGGAATCAAGGACCGTCCATAAAATGACATCACGAGATTAAGGATCACACATTTGTGATGATGCATGACAAGGGATAGTCTATGATATCTGATGTCACATCAAAATAAATGAAAGGACATTCGATGCACTTTTGAGAATCAGAGAAGCAGAGTTGAGGCTGGTCAGACTTATTAGCTGGACACCACTATCTCTGTATTTGGATGTGCCTCTGACCCAGTGATGTTCTTTTCAGGCTCTGATGATGACAAACTACTGTCGAAACGCGTTAGCCCTGTTTATTACTTTAAACTTATAAAGTTAGACCTTTTAGTTTATTTTATAACATAATTGTTTTTTAACAAATTTAAAAATAAACATAATTATGGCTGCAAACAAGCAATTCGTTATTAGTCTCTCTTCCCAACAACGGACTTCCCTTGGACGTTTTGAGTCTTTGGGGAAGAAATTAACAAATACAAAATGGGCATTTATTTTCAATGAAGTTTGCGTACAAGAATATATATATATATATATATATATATATATATATATATATATATATATATATATATATATATATATAGAGAGAGAGAGAGAGAGAGAGAGAGAGAGAGAGAGAGAGAGAGAGAGAGAGAGAGAGAGAAGGAGGGAGATAACTGACCTGTCTCTTTCATGACCCTTTTAATGTGTGAACCACCAACTCCAAGAAATTTACTTCTTTTCGAAACTGGTATAAGAATTTTCTCAACAACAGGATGATTTGGTTTCCTTTCCTCTCTCGGTTTATTTATAACTGCATCCATTATATCAATTATCTGACCGTTGGCAACTGGAAAGTAAAATAGTTGATGACATTTGTAGTTTTCCAATAAATGGAAATTATAAAATTCTATAAGAAATTAAAGAATAACTTACTTGTAGCTCTATCTATGGCTTCCTCAACAATTGTCAAAGGTATGCCAGGCAGTTTTGTATCAAGCTAGATAGAACACAAATCCTTTTAAATTTAACATAAATACAAGATAAAATTATTAATAATATAGATAATAAAAATATTTATTGTTCTCAATAATAAATGCTAACCTGCAGTGCAGTAATACCATTTTTTGTTCCAGCCATTTTAAAATCCATATCACCCATATAATCTTCAATACCCTGAAAACCAAAGACATCATTCTTATTGCAGTAAGTCCATAATATATTAAAATACAGTAAATTCTGTTTAATCTGAATTTCTGCTGAATCTGTTGATTTCACAAACAAATTTGAGTAATAAATAAATATCTTTAATATGGATCTAATTCAGACTATTTGCTTTTTTTCTCAAAAGAGTTCTGAACTACCAGACATTTGCACACAATTTTTCATCTGGATTTTTCAGTTTTTATTGTGTTTTAAAGTTGTAATGGCAAATTGTAGATTTTTCAATCCAATTTTCAATAATGAAAATTGAGTACACAACAAAGCAGCAAGAGAACGATTATAAACTATCATTTATTTGAGTCTGCAATGAAAACTTTAACATTCGATAATTAAAGCAGATATAAAATCCACTTTGCCATTTTCTGCCTTCATTTGCTAGCTAAGATTATAATGAACTCAAAGAACAAAAATAGTTCTGTAGTTTTGAAACCATGTTTAACCAATTCGGAGATTTCCAGCCAGTGGCATTTTCATAATTATAAGCCAGCTCTCAAAAATATAATGCAGTTTTCATAATTATAAGCCAGCTCTAATAATTATTAGAATAAAACCAGTATGCAGAGATGGCAAGCAATATTTCTAAACGTTCACTTACTCCAGAATCAGACAACCATTTAAAGCAACAGATGATCTGGATTAACTTGAGTATAAAGGTTGGCATAATAATATGTTTAATATAATAATATAGTAATAATAATAATATTATTATATATTATTTCCATGTAAAATACTCCAATTTTTCTTTAACTTTAAGTCAAGCTTTCTATCATGTAGAAAACTTGGTTAAACGAGTGTTAATTGTCTCACACAGTTACCATGAGCATAAATTTAAATCAGTACTTTTAAAAAAAAAGGAAACAAACCATCAAGTCTGTAAGCACCCGATGATCAGTAATTTCTTTTGTTAATTCGTTAACTTTAGTAATCAATCCAATGGCAACACCACTGGCAGGTTCAATTATGGGAACACCTGGAAAACAAGCAGACAGAAATCTTATATCCGAAAGACAACAGCAAAACCAGTTTCATAACAAAATTGTAAAAGTATGACAAAATCAATAAATTTTAAACAAGTTTATTATCCCAAAGTCTCATGCAGACCTGCATCGTAGAGAGAAAGACTGCCAGCACAAACAGAAGCCATTGAAGAAGAACCTTTACAGAAATAAATAGTGTTGGAAATAAAATTTCTACTACAAATAACTTCTATACCCACAAGAGATTTAGGTCATGTAAAATTTTTACAGTACAAATTAGAAGAAGTAAAAAACATGTTTAAATAAAAAGCTGCACCATTTGATTCAAGAACTTCTGATTTCAGCTTGATCGTAAAAGGATAATTTGATGGTATCACTGGCCTCAACGCCTTTTCTGCTAGGGCTCCTATGAATGTTTTAATTATATAAATGTAAAACAATATTGAACAAATTATTCATAACATAATAATAAAACTGCATAAATACAAATTAGTAATAAATAAAAGAAAACTTCAGACCATGGCCAAGCTCTCTTCTGGTTTTTCCACCACTTTTGCCAAGTTCATTTGTAGAATAGGATGGAAACTTAACAATTGTAATTAAAAAAATTAATTAAAATAAAATATAAGAATAAATCTCTCGATCATTTCAATGAAGATTGTTGAAATAATCTGACAGCTAACTTTATCATAACATCCAACCAATATAAAATGTCTTCAATAACAATTCGGCACACGTGTGGTGTGTCCGCAGGTTAGCAGTGCCTATATGGTTATGGTGTGTGTGTGTGTGTAGCAAAACTTTGCTGATCAGATTTATTAGTACTCATTTATCTATCGGCTACTAAGGTGGAAACGAGTAGATGTGAGGACATCTTGTTCAAGGAAATTACATGCCCAAACCTGGAATCGAACCCGGGTACTCCGAATATCCAAGCCGGTGTCTAAACCACTATACCAACACGTCAATGTATAACATTGGAAATTCTTTTAAAACAAAATATTTTAAAATTATTACCTGGTAGTTGAGAAAGAAATTTCTGTCCCGAACACCACTTAAAAATGTAAATAATTTTATTTTTAATAAACAAGTCTATATTGTGTCACTCACTAATAATATTAAATATTTCATATAATGAGACAAAAATATGAAAGATTCATATGAGAATATATATCAACTATCTACTTAACAAGATTATATTCAATAAATCAATTTGAAAATGTTGGAAGAACAGTCTGAAATGAACAATATGCAAAGATGAACCTTAGAATGGCAGATATTCTTTCTGCATCAGCTGCACTCTGAGGAGATGCAAATGTTGCTGTGCACTGAACCTGAATACAAATTAATAAATTAATGTCTATATTGTAGTATTGTACTGCTACATTTTTGTAAGAGATATAGAACTTTTTATAAATAAATCATTATTATGTTACAAAGACATAAACAAGATCAATCATGCCAGCAGCCCAAGCAAGATCAGGACTGAAAATAAAATCTTGTGACCTCAAAAACTGTTTTCATCTCAAAAACCACAACTCAAAAACTATAATGAAACACTCCTGTGCAATCATTTCATACAATTATTTATGATTATAATATAATTTCACCCAGTCTCATACAGGCACAATTCAAAGGACACCAAGCAGCCACTAACCTGTGTCTGTCCTCGTTGAAAGAATGAAGAACCGTGAACTGGAGCTCGCAAGTCAACTTCACAGCTGATGTTTCTCAGATCTGTCAGTGCTCTACCATCACATCTGCAAATAAACTGAACTTTGGAAAAGTATACATAATCGTCAGCAACATTATAGTGTGGTCCCACCTTTTCCCTGTTTCAAAGATGAGTTCCCTAAAAACTGTCTTGACCATAGAACTAAAACATTGCTCTGCAAGAACTGCATCAAAATTGGCTAGGGATCCTTAAATGATTCAAATTTTTCGTTAACTACAATTTACAGAATCCACTGAGAACATTTTTCAAAAAATTTTTGTTTAAATTTCAAGAAAATATAATGGGGAATTAAAACAAAATGATAAAACTCAAAAAAACCTTTTAAGTTTGAAAAAACCTCTTCTCTTACAGCCTGTACGGCTTCATCTCTTGATTTCTGAAGGTAACAATGAAAGCCAAATGACATAATTAAAGACATTTGTAATGACATAACTGAACCCATTTGAAATGACATAATCTAACACGTATGAAAAGACATTAAATAGCACAAGTGAAATCACTTCCTTATAAATTAGCAACTTATTTTTAAAATGTTTGCATCTTAAAATTTTTACAATAGAAATAACAATTTACAAGATATATATTATATTTCTTAAATAAAATCTACATTGTTTCTACATGCTTCTCTCATAAATAAAGAAATAACTCAAGTGTTTCATAATTTTTTAAATTAAAGTTGTCTAATTTATGGAAAGAAACAAATAATAAACCTTATGATGAGTAGAATTGTGAAAAATGTCTTTTATCCGAGGAATTGCTAGTCTATAATTATAAATTGTTGAGCATAATAAATTTCTTAAATTTTTGTAAAATCATGATTAAACAGAAGACATGCAATTAACTTGTTTTTAAACTCCAACAGACTGCTTATCATTTTAAAATCATATAACTAGAATAATCGCAAAATGATATATAGTTTGTAAAAAAAAATCTTTTTAAAAGCTATCTCTAGTGCTATAATATTTAATAAAAATTCTGATTATATTTTTTATATTATATAAACATTTTGATTAATTTAATACATTATATGAGTATTTGTATAAGACTGAACAGTTAAAAAAATAATTTAAATTAAAGATGTACTAACATTTATAAAACAAATAATATTTAAAAAAAAACTTGTTTATATGAATGAATAGAATACTAACTCATGAATTTTAATCTTCATCTCCTCGTTGGTCGGAAAAATCGGAACAGTTCTTTTTTCTTTGCCGATCCGTGATGCGAGCGACTTTATGCCGTCGATGATGTACTGGGCGTGTTTCACACCTTCCTCAAGTGCGTGTTGAAACAAGTAACGTGGGAGAATTTCAGATGAAGCATCGATCATCACTAAAATAATTTTTTTTTAATTTTCATATTTATTATTAGTTTAAAATTGATTTGAAATAATTTTTTGGTGCTTTTACTTTTTCAAAAATAAAAACGGAATTTATGAAGGACATACCTATTTTGTTTCCCTCAATGGCAGAGATGATGAGATTCAATCTACTCTGCCTAAGTTCACTGACAGTTGGATTAATAATAATATCATCGTTGACCAACCCTACCTGGACAGCACCTAAAAATTTATTAAATATCACAAAAAAGATAATAAAACAAAATAAGATATTATTTTAATAAAATTAGATCAATTAAAAACAGCAATTAAAGTTAAAAATTATAAAGTTATAAAATGGCATACCTATCGGTCCAGACCAAGGTATGTCAGAGACGAAGAGAGCAGCAGAAGCTGTAATGAAAAGACAACTTTTACTAAAATAAATCCCCAAAACCTAATACAATGTTTTTTGTTTAAACCTTTTATACTAATTTCATACAAATGTTGATTTCCGAAGTATAAAAAAATCACAAACCAGCATTTATGCTGACGACAGCCGGATCCATGTGTCTGTCGAATGCTTGCGACCTGCAGTCGATGTGTGTGTCAAAATTAAACCCTTGTGGGAACAGCGGCCGTAAAGATCGGTCTGCAACAACAAATTAAAGATTTTCATAAGTCAAGGCTCCGATTTATCGGTAGTGGAAAAATAGAAATTGAAAGAAAAATATCATTAAAGAAAATTCTATAAAATTTGAAAAATATTACAGACCAATCATTCTGGCTGTTAAGACTTCTAAGTTTGAATAATCCATTCTTCGGTAACTCGGTGAGATACAATCAATTACTGCCGTATCTAAGTTATAATCAACCTGAGAATAAGTGAAAAAAATGATGTTAAACTATTGATGTAAAATTAATTCTTAATAGAAATGTAAAAAATATATTACATTGCTGCATAATTCACTAAAATAAAACTTGAAATAATGAGTTTTCAAAAAAATGACAATTACTTACAGTGAGAGGTACAAAAGAAGATGAAACTGACTGATTCTTTTTGCTGACAACAGCTGAGAGTACAGAGGTCTCACCTAACTGCAAACAAATTAAATCTTAACTTACATCAATAGTAATAATAAACAATAAACCTTTGATTCAGTGAAAATTTAATTTATTCAGTAAAACCAACAAACCTTAACAGTTGCAGATCCATCTGCCAATCTTGCCATTTTGCCTGTATTTATTGTCATAACCCTGAAAGAAAACAAGACGCATCTCATGAAATTTGTAACATCACATGATCTGAGAAAACTTATTGATAAGTAAACCCCAAGTGAAACATGTAGAATAACCAAACTAACCTATTCCCAAGTTGAACATCAACTGATTCTCCGGCAGAACCCGCCTTCCATGAATAATGCCTTAAAATCTTTCTCAAACGACTCAGTTTTTCAGATGACAAATGCACACTTCTTGCATGCATGATTTTGAATTGACTGAAAATTCACCTTTCAAAATTTCTATTCATATTATAAATCAAATAAAAAAGTTCTTACTAATTTATTGCTTATTTTATACTTCACAGGGCATCCATTATTTATTTAATAAAAACTTATACATTTTTAATGATAGTGTATCTGTTTAGCAATAACATACATTTCTTGCAAAAAAATTGAGTTTAAAAAATCACTTGAGTTGAAAACTAATAAATTATTGTTAAAGAAACGAAAGGGAACAGTGTAAGATGCTAGTTAAAGAAGCCAAGGAGAAACAGTGCAATGACCAGTCGGGGGAATGGCTATACAGGGTAAAGGGTATGCCTGGAGACATGAGGGTAGTGAAGCTACGGAAACAACTCTAAGCAATTCTGATATATATAAAATAAGAAAGAAGAGGCATGCTTTTGGATCTGCTAATCACGAAAACTATTTATGTAAGTGCTTTTATGCGAATGTAAGAAGTCTCGTAAACCGAGTAAAAATGGCAGAATTAGAAATGTATGTAAACAATGAAGATCCGGATATAATTGGCTTAACCGAATCTTGGGCAAGTGACAAAATTACTAATGGTGAGCTGAAATTAGAAGGATACGATATGTTTAGAAAAGATAGAGTGACGGAAGGTATGGATAAGCAAAGGGGAGGCGGTGTATTGTTGTATGTGAAGCATAAATGGAATGCAGTACAGAGGGAAGATATATACAATGATATGTTTAAAGAAAGTGTATGGTGTGAAATAGGACAAAAAAATAGTAAGTTATTAATCGGAGTATGCTATAGAGTTCCCAATGCTGATGAAGAAGTTGATAAGGGGCTTTATGAATTAATTTCTAAGGCTAACAAGGAATCTGTAATCATAATGGGTGATTTCAATTTTCACGTTAACTGGCATTCTTTGGAAGGAGAAACTCATAAAGATAGACAATTTATGCAATTTATTGAGGATGAATTCATGTCACAGTTAATTAGAGAGCCTACTAGAAGTAAAAATACTTTAGACTTATTACTGACTGCTGACATAAGTTTGGTAAATAATTTAACTGTAGGTGAATGTTTTGGCACTAGCGATCACCAGGTTATTAGATGGGATTTGGTCATGAATCATGACAGGCAGAGTTGTTCAGATGTAATTCGCTACAACTACTTTAAGGCAGACTACAGTCTAATAAGAGAAAGCATTACGAGAGAAAATCTTATGGACAGAGTTAAGAGTACTAATGTTGAGATCAGCTGGAAGCTATTTGTTCAGTGCATGCACGAAATTATTGAAAAGTATATTCCAAAACAAAGAAACCAAAATAACAAAAATCCCTGGATGACTAGGTTGATTATAAAAAAACAGAGAGCCAAAAATAAAGCATGGAAAAAATATCGAGAGCTGGTAACTATGGGTTCTGAAGAAGAAAGATCTAGCAAACTAAGTGAGTTGGAAAAAAAATACAGAAAGATAAGAAATGACACCAAACAGACTATTAGAAGGACTATTGTAGACTATGAACAAAAGCTGACAGAAAACATAAAAAGGGACAGCAAAAGCTTTTTCAAATATGTGAGAAGTAGGCAAAAAAAGAAAGATAAAGTAGGTCCTTTAAAGGATGCAGATGGAAATTTAATTACTAATGATGAAGTCACAGCGGATTTGTTGAACAAGTATTTTGGGTCAGTCTTTACTGAAGAAAACATTAAAAATATTCCTGTAGCAAGTAAGAAGTTTCAAGGTGATGGAAAAGATGTCAAAAGAGAAGTTATCTTCACAAAAAGCCGAGTTACTGAGATGCTGAAGTGTTTGAAAGTAGACAAAACACCAGGAATTGATGCACTTCATCCGAAGTTTCTATTTGAAGTAAGAGAGGAAATTGGTGAAGTAATGGCAGAGTTAATGAATAAGTCAATGCAAACAGGTGAAATACCACAGGACTGGAGGGATGCAATTGTTGTTCCACTATTTAAAAAGGGCAATAGAAGTGAAGCAAGTAACTATAGACCTGTCAGCCTGACCTGCATTATCTGCAAAGTTATGGAAAGAATTATCAAGGATGATATGATGAGACATATGGAAGAGCATAAGATAATTAAAGATAGTCAGCATGGGTTTATGAACAATAAATCATGTTTGACTAATTTATTAGAATTTTTTGAAGATACTTATGATTTTTTGGATGCAGTACCATCAGTTGATGTAGTTTATTTAGACTTTGCCAAAGCTTTTGACAAAGTGCCTCATCAGAGACTGCGTAAGAAACTTGAGGCAATAGGCATAGAAGGAAAGCTATTAGAATGGATAGGAGGTTGGTTGCTTGATAGAAGACAAAGAGTTGCAATAAATGGGATGAAATCAAAATGGATTAGTGTCACAAGTGGTGTTCCACAAGGATCAGTTTTGGGACCAACCTTATTCTTAGTTTACATCAACGACTTAGACGATGGGATTAAGTCAAGAATTTATAAGTTTGCTGATGACACGAAGCTGTGCAGAGCAATAAAGACTGAGGAGGATGCTGAAGTGCTCAGAGATGACTTGAAAAAAATTATATAAATGGTCACAGGACTGGCAGATGTTATTTAATGTAGAAAAGTGCTCTGTCATGCATATGGGCAAGCGAAATCAAAAATGTAGGTATGAGATGAACGGCACAACATTGAAAGAAACAACGGAAGAAAGAGACTTGGGTATTCTGGTGCATAATAGTGCCAAACCATCAATACAATGTGCTAAGGCAACCAATAGAGGGAATCAGGTGCTAGGCATAATTAAAAGAACTATGGTGAGCAGAGACAAGGACTTAATTCTAAAACTATATAAAACACTAGTAAGACCGCATTTGGAATATTGTGTGCAGGTGTGGAGTCCTTCACTTAAACAAGACATTAATATTCTAGAAAGGGTACAGAGGAGAGCTACGAAAATAATTAATGGAATGCATGGTTTAAGCTATGAAGAGAGATTATTGAGGTGTAGGCTGACGACCCTTGAGAGAAGGAGAATAAGAGGAGACTTAATACTAGTATATAATATATTGAATAATGGTCTTAATCTTAATCCAGACAAGTTCTTTACTAGAGTTTCCAACAGAAATACAAGAGGTCATCCGATGAAGCTTTACAAAGACAGGACAGGACCTTTGAAGCAGACATTTTTCAGCGCAAGAATCATCAACGAGTGGAACAAACTAAAAGAAGATGTTGCAAATGCTCAGACTTTGAATGAATTCAAATCGAAACTTTCGTTATGTAACTTTTAGTTTTTAAAAAAGTAGTGAATATTATACAGTCATTTTTGATTCCTTATTCACTATAATAAAGTTATGTTATGTTATGTTATGTAAGTAATAATAAAATGAAGACTTTACTTTTTCTGTCTTTGTTAATTAATCTTATGATGTTCAATAATAGGAAATTATATGATTAAATAATTATATTATAAATTTTGGAGAATTGTCTAACATAGAAATGTACAATATCATAAAATAATAAGAATAGGCATTTTAATTATTATTTATTTTTTGTTTTAAGTGTTAACTAGAAAACATCTCATTATTTCAAAACATTAGTTTCACTTTTCATGCTTTGAAACCAAAATAATGAAGATGTATAATGATTTTCATGGCTGAGTGTAACATAGAAAATTTAGCTGCTCTTGGCACCAATGATTATTTCAACTGTTTATCTTTTATAACCAATTTTCCTCCAGCAAAATGATTTAGAAAATAAGGTGATGAAACGAGAATAAAAAAATGAGCTGATAGATCTTTATATTCTAAAGTCTAAGTGTAGCTAAGCTAAGAGTTTGGACTGGCTTGTCTTAGAGTTAGTTAGAGAGTATCTATAAGAAATGGAACAAAATTTAAGCAATTTTTTTTTATCCTTAAATGATGGAAAAAGATTTAATCAATTTTGTTATCTGTATCTGTCCCTGTGATCACATCAATACAATACCAATTACTTACTCGGACGATATTGAGATTTGGTTCAGAATATTCAGAATTATTCATTAATTAATACTCAGTAATGACATCATGCAAATAAAATAAAATTTGAGATACACCAATAAAAATAAAATAGAAAACTAAATGGGAAATACTGTAAGTAACTAAAAAGTAACTAAACTAAAAGAATGATGTAATAATTACATCATAATATAACATAGGTGAATAAAATAATATAATCATATGTGAAAAAATGAGATTTTAAGTTTCAGTTTTTATCTTAATGATAAATTAGTAACACTCCATAAATAAATACTATGTAAGTAAGTGTACAACAGTACAACAGGTGAACAAACCAAAACAAACCACATGGACATATTCAAGAAAAATTATTTCTGAACATCGCCCATTACACACACACAGCAACGCAATTTTAATATATTTAGACATCTCACCTGATTAATTTAAAAAAATAAAAAAACTGGCTCACAAGCCCCTGGATAAATGATTACGAAAAATGACTTTATATAGGAAACGTCTTACCTTGTTTTGAATGCTTAATAACGAAACGTAAACAAGAACAAAGATCTTACGTCGTTTTATACCAATTAATTCAATTGTGATTTATCTTTGTTTTCAGGAGTTTTGTACATTAACCTTAAAATAAAAATTATATTTTAAAACACATTTAGTCACAAACAAAGTCAAAAATAAGAACAGAAGTTCTGTTGATCTTGACAAATAGGCAAGAGCTCCAAACTGCAATATGATGCAAGCAGACATCAAGCACTGTAGTCTCTACTCCTAGCTTTTTAGGTTGACTTAGTAAATTTTAAATGAAGAAAAATAAAGACTTTTTCAAATTTCAATTAAAAATCTTGATTAATTAATTGTTTGATACTTGATTTTCTCATAGTTTTCCTCTTGGTCTTCTGCACCGGCTACCAGTAGCGGATCCGGAAATTCCTGGGGAGAGTGCTGGTACGTCACTTTCAAAAATGTTTACTCTTTCTCGGTGGGGGGGGGTAATTCTTGTAGGTATTTTTTAATCAATCTCACTTTCAACTGCTGTCATTTTCCAAAAACCAGGTATTCTACCAAAAAAAGTTTATTACCTGATTGGAGAATGCATTTTTCCCAGCTTCTGGATCCGTTTTTGCTGGTTACCTCTTAGACACAGAGTAATTTTTAAAATTTGCTTTATGTTTAAAATTGAAAATTGCTCTTTCACTTTTTCTTCTTACGTCTTCGTTTTTCACTTTTTTCCGCCATGGGTTGAAAATTTTTCGCTTCGGCTGGTTCATCTCAGCCTTACGCTCTTGCACACCTCGTCATAAAAGTTTTTTGATTAACTGGCCAATCATTTTAATGAAGCTGATTAACGTTATTTCAAATTAATAAAAATGTTCATAATAAATAAGTAGGTTTACGGAAGCACAAATAAACAATTTATTCTTGTATTAAAAGTGCAAAATATGTAGGTACAGTAATTTTATTTTATTTGTATCTAGAAGTCTAGAAGTACCTTCAACCCGGAACATTACCTTAAGCACATTTTCAGAGTATTTAAACAGTTTACGCAATCAACAAAATTAAAAAGAGAGAAATGTTAAACATTGAAAAAATTACATATATTCAACAAATAGATTTATTGTCACACTTAAAGCTGTATATACCAAGGGCCACCACTCAAGGTTAATGTGCCAGTTGACTGTGACTGGACCGGCACGGTCTGTGTGTCCACTGGCAAACTATAGCTGGGAGTATCCAGCTGGTAGCTGATTTTTTCGCCGCTGAGTGCTCGGTTAGAATTGTTAATTGCAGGGCAGTTTTCAGGAAACGGTATGTCGACTTTAATGACGTGGCGTCGTTTTTTCTTTTCCTGATCGACACCTTCGCAATATTTGACGATGGAATTATATATGATGAGATCCACTATTTCAAACATCGACAATACACTGCATCCCATCAAGAGTCCAATATAGCTGCCAAGATCACCTGTTTTTAAATAGCAGAGCAAAGAAATCATCAATCCAGTCAATAAAAATTTTTAATTATTATTTTAAGCACAACTATATATATTTTAATCTATATATATAAAAGAACATGTCCTGACTGACTGACTGACTGACTGACTGACTGACTGACTGACTGACTGACTGACTGACTGACAGATGACTGACTGATAATCAACGCCGAGCTCAAACGCCTCATCCTAGGAACGTGAAATTTGGAACTTATATTACTTTTATAGCGTAAACATCCGCTAAGAAAGGATTTTTGAAAATTTTGCTCCTGAGGGGAAAAAACTGGAAAACAAACTTTTTTCTAAAACAATGTATATCTCGAAAACCAAAAATGAGGAGATTTTGAAATTTGGTATATACATTTTTTTTTAAAAATAAAAAGATACGTGTTTCACCATTTTTTGAAAATTCGGTTTCCCGGACCTCAAATGTGGGTTGGAAAATTGGGTTATTTGGTTTGTAAAGTAGCTTCTACTCAAAAACTGTTAATGCTACAGGAGTAAAAATTAGTATTTAGTTTCTACTCCAAAAATAATGAAATACGTGTTTTAGCATTTTTTGAAAATTTGGTTTCCAGGACTTCAAATGTGGGGTGGAAAATAGGGCTAATTGTCTTTTATAGTAACTGCTACTCAAAAACAGTAAATACCACAGATGTAAAAATTATTATTTAGTTTCTTTTCTAAAAATAAAGATATACGTGTTTCACCATTTTTTACAAATTTGGTTTCCCGGACCTCAAATGTGGGTTGGAAAATTGGGTTATTTGGTTTTTAAAGTAGCTTCTACTCAAAAACTGTTAATGCTACAAAAGTAAAAATTAGTATTTAGTTTTTACTCTAAAAATAATGATATACGTGTTTCACAATTTTTTGAAAATTTAGTTTCCAGGACTTCAAATGTGGGGTGGAAAATAGGGTTATTTGGTTTTTAAAGTAACTGCTACTCAACAACTGTAATTGACACAGATGTAAAAATTAATACTTAATATCTACTCAAAAAAAAAAATATACGTGTTTCATCATTTTTTGGGTTATTTGGTTTTTAAAGTAGCTGCTACTCAAAAACTGTTAATGCTACCGAAGTAAAAATTAGTATTTAGTTTCTACTCCAAAAATAATGAAATACGTGTTTTAGCATTTTTTGAAAAATTTTGTTTCCAGGACCTCAAATGTAAGGTGCAAAATAGAGTTATTTGATTTTAAAAATTACTGCTACTCAAAAACTGTAAGTTGTAATATCTATATATATATAAGAACATGTCCTGACTGACTGACTGACTGACTGACTGACTGACTGATAATCAACGCCGAGCTCAAACGCCTCATCCTAGGAATGTGAAATTTGGAACTTATATTACTTTTATAGCGTAAACATCCGCTAAGAAAGGATTTTTAAAAATTTTGCTCCTGAGGGGAAAAAACTAGAAAACAAACTTTTTTCAAAAACAATGTATATCTCGAAAACCAAAAATGAAGAGATTTTGAAATTTGGTATATAGATTCTTTTTGAAAAATAAAAAGATACGTGTTTCACCATTTTTTGAAAATTTGGTTTCCCGGACCTCAAATGTGGGTTGGAAAATTGGGTTATTTGGTTTTTAAAGTAGCTTCTACTCAAAAACTGTTAATGCTACAGGAGTAAAAATTAGTATTTAGTTTCTACTCCAAAAATAATGAAATACGTGTTTTAGCATTTTTTGAAAATTTGGTTTCCAGGATTTCAAATGTGGGGTGGAAAATAGGGCTAATTGTCTTTTATAGTAACTGCTACTCAAAAACAGTAAATACCACAGATGTAAAAATTATTATTTAGTTTCTTTTCTAAAAATAAAGATATACGTGTTTCACCATTTTTTACAAATTTGGTTTCCCGGACCTCAAATGTGGGTTGGAAAATTGGGTTATTTATTTGGTTTTTAAAGTAGCTTCTACTCAAAAACTATTAATGCTACAAAAGTAAAAATTAGTATTTAGTTTCTACCCTAAAAATAATGATATACGGGTTTCACAATTTTTTGAAAATTTGGTTTCCAGGACTTCAAATGTGGGGTGGAAAATAGGGTTATTTGGTTTTTAAAGTAACTGCTACTCAACAACTGTAATTGCCACAGATGTAAAAATTAATATTTAGTATCTACTCAAAAAAAAAAGATATACGTGTTTCATCATTTTTTGGGTTATTTGGTTTTTAAAGTAGCTGCTACTCAAAAACTGTTAATGCTACAGAAAAATTAGTATTTAGTTTCTACTCCAAAAATAACGAAATACATGTTTTAGCATTTTTTGAAAATTTGGTTTCCAGGACCTCAAATGTGGGATGGAAATAAGGGTTATTTGATTTAAAAATAACTGCTACTCACAAACTGTAAGTGCTACAAATGCAAAATTTAGTATTTTGAAGTTTTGTGCCGGTTAAAAGTAGCTAAGTCCAGTTTATCATCGGCCGGGCCAAGCCGTTATTTTAGAGTCTTCACACGGGCCAGGCCAAACCTAAAATCAAAGTGGGACGGGCCGAGGTTTTTCACCAAGTATATAGATATTTTAGTGATTTTAGGGTCTTCAGTTTGGCCTGGCCAAACCTGAGATCAAGGTGGGACGGGCCGAAGTTTTTCATCAAGTATATAGAACTTCTAGGCCTGTAAAAATGAGCCGGGCCTAATTCAGTGCCGGGCCAGGAGTTTGGGTTTTTAAAACGGGCTGGGCTAATTTGTCGACGGGCCGAGCCGAGACCTAAAAAAATGATCTCAACTATGGATGCACGGTTCAAACTCTTTAATTTCATGCGAGCGATGCCGCTACGGGCACTGCTAGTTTATTATAAATTAGTATATATATAATAATATCATAATTCTCAAATTTTGACATGTTTCTCGGATTGTCTTCCATTTCCGTTGATTTCATTCTTCAAAATAAATAAATAAAAAAAATCTTTCTAAGTTTAATTGTACATCTTTCGTAGTATATTTTATCATCAATTATCTCGGAAGTCGTCACATATCTTTCTTTAAGTACTCGAACGCCAGCATTCATACCTCAGGAATAATTCGAAATCTTAAGCTTGTTACACAAACTCTTTTCAAGATTACACCTTCACAGCAGGTTATTTACATTAAAACCTTTATATCAGAAGCAAATGGTGATTGCATCATAGTTTCCATTTTCATGCAGCTGTTGATAAATCAAGACAAGATGGAAATAATATTGCAGTAAATATTAGAAAACAGTGGATTGCATTAAAGTCTGCAATTTTTGCATTTGGAATGTAATAAAACTGATGCCAGCCTAATCATATCAAATTAAATTAAAAGACGTCACGTAGTTTTTGGCAGTTCTAAAAAACTCCAACTTTCAAGTGTTCCAGCATTTTAACCTGGAACAGCTTGCAAGTCTGGTGACATTATTGCTGTCGCATGGAATTGTACGGACTTAATAAGCAACATGGATTTTGATACAACAAACTATAACACCGGTCATGTAACAGCAAAATGAATTCCGTAAACCACACAACACGAAATTTCAAAGGTAATGAATTTTGTCAGCTTTAGCACTTTAATCTATATTTTTTGGTAGATGAGATGCAATTTTCAATTAGATGCACCATGGGACAATTTACAATTACACCACTCACTTTTGAGGTAAGATGCGCAAACAAAAAATTTCAAAAATGCAAATAAAACCTTTGATCAGCATCTCTGGTATTTAAAAATTAATATGGTTTCTCTAGCTCTCCAAAGCAGTAAACTTCCAGCAGAAAGACGTCATGTTTTTGCAGATTTATTACAACAGTCAAACCTGAAATGAATCTAGAATCACCGAGATCAAGGTATGTTATAAGAACTTCTATCTATCAACAACCTATTCAGAATTTGTTGAATCAGACTCGTGGTTTATATTTTACATTATGCTGCTAGATTCACAGTTACTAGCGGAAGAAAAATAAACTTGAAAGATGATAGTTTATATAAAACGTTTATAGATAATCTTTCATCAAAGAATAAAGTAAATGACTGCGGCGAACGAAAAGTCAAACTAAGATCAAATTTCTTGTCATCTGCTAAAAGTGATGAACTTTATCAGAATGTTCTTTAAGTTGCTGAACAAAGAAAAAGAGCTAAAACTTGAGAAAGTCGGACCGTTTTGCGTTAATGATAATCCTATGTTTAAAAGGTTGAAAACGTTAGAGGGACGGAAAATGACTGTGACATACAGTTGCGGGTTCGATTGTGTAGAGCTGTCGGTGACTAGATGGGAGCTGGCTGGGATCGACAGTCATGTATAAAAATAGAGTTAATCCTGCGTTGCCCGGCTTTTTTTATTTTGGTAATTTAAATTTTTTTTTATGGTGAACCTTATCAGAATAGAAACTTTTTTAAATTCTTTTCCAGAAACCTCGTCTTTCTGATGGAACGTTCACTTTGATCCTAAATTCCATCGTTGAACCAAGCATATATAATAAATATAACTAAGCTGTGGTAGGCACAAGCAAGCGCCTGTTTTTTAAACACCTGGGCTACATAATTAATCAAACAACACCCACGCTGTCTGTGTCCCCAAATCTACCAATCACAAACAGCTAAGTTTACACACACATACACAAATGCATGTCTGTTCTCACAATGGCCAGCAGGCAAGCTCCCCACGTATACTGCATGCCTGCAGGCACATACACATGTTCATCATCACAATACGAGGATGGGCTCACCTTTCTATCTTGACACTAAGAAGAATGCACGGGAGCCTACTTAGTACTAAAAAATTCTTAACATTCTTTCCTAAATAAGATTTATAGTTGTTGTAGGTGAAAAAATTTATGTTTTAAATATTACAACCACAAGAATTAAATTTAAATTGAAAATTTTAGGCACCGCAAAAAAAACAAATAACAAAAGTTATATGCAACTGCCATTTATTAAATATTTTAAATGTTGAAAACCACACGTGTGAATACAAGCCTTATTATGCATAAAGATGAGCTTAGTGAACTTTGACCTTAATAATCCACACGATCAGCGTTCCAGGCTGAGTGAGTGAGTCAGGCTGGGAGATTATATAAGTAGCAGTGTTGACTTAAGTACTTAGGAACCGTCTTAATTGTCTTATTGACAGATACAGACGTTAAACAAACCACACACACAAGTACTTAGGAAAATGTACTTAAATATAAATTCAAAGTATTCTGGGTTAAAGGTATTTATAAGTAATTTATAAGTACAAATACTCTGCCTCTATGCAATTCTTTAGGAGATAGGCAGAAGCAACTTAAACATAAAACACTTTCTTCAGTTCATAATAAAATTGGAAGAAAACCACAGCACACTACAAACAGTTGAAAATGTTAGAAACATGAACATTTCCAGTTGCGAAACCTTAGCAAAAAATAAAGAAAAAAACACTTACTGAAAAAACCTATCCATCCATAGTTTTCTGAAGCACTAACACTTTCGTATTTCATTTCTCCATAATATATATCAAGCACTAAGAAATTGGACCTGCAATTGAAGAACCAAAAAGCATCAATTTAAAACAAGGTTAAAAAATTGGCGTTTGAGGATATAGCAATGTATTTTAATACTTAGCATGTTATGCCTTATCATACTAAGCACGTGTTTAACCAACAACATACATAATTTCCTATGTATGTATGTATGTATGTATGTATGTATGTATGTATGTATGTATGTATGTGTGTGTGTGTGTGTGTGTGTGTATGTATGGATGTATGTATGTATGTATGTATGTATGTATGTATGTATGTATGTATGTATGTATGTATGTATGTATGTATGTATGTATGTATGTATGTATGTATGTATGTATGTATGTATGTATGTATGTATGTATGTATGTATGTATGTATGTATGTATGTATGTTAGCAATTGCTAAAATTAGTGTGTGCAGGCGTGTAATAAATGCTATTCCGCATTTATACACTCAGTCTTAAAGATCAGAAAAGGTGGCGCTGCAATTGAAAAATAATAAATAATAAGATTTTTAAAAATCCGTCATTTTTGACGGGCTATTTCTAGTTAGTCAAGAGTCGTTTGTAAAAATTAAAAAGTCTGATCTTTAAAAATTAATTAGTTTTTTAGTTTTAGTAGATATCAAAGGCAAAACTTTAGAAATATAACTACATCCATAATAAAATTAGAAGAAAACCATATCACACTACAAACATGATGAAATTTTCGTCAATAACTGTGGATTTGAGAAATTCTTTGAGAACAAAACTAAGATCTTTGACATCATTTTTTACACTTTCGTGTCTATTGGCGAGCTCTTCAGAAAAACCAATAGCAGAATCTTTGAGTTGTTGGAAGTAGTTTGTCACAATAACATCGAGTTTTGACTTGGATCGGCTGCCATAGAATGAACTCAAAGATTCCTGAGTTGGCCACACTTGCCAAGTATCATTCTCAGAGAGAAGGAAGTTGATCGTCTGAAAACCGAAAAATATAAACAAATTGAAATAATACAATAACTTAATATAATATCTTAGAAATTTACTACGTTATATATTTAAAATTGACTTTAATCATACAAAAGCAACATTAATAGGAAAACCAAATGCAAAAAATTAGCAATAGAGTCATACCTCTGGCATATCCAAACTCACAGTCGGTATCTTCCAAATGTTGAGATATTTTGCTTGCTGCTCAAAATCAAAATGTTCAGAAATGTTTTTAAGGAAGATAAGTTGCTTGAGATAATTTTGATAAAGTGCAACAATGATTTGTTCTGATGTGGTCATACCCTCCATCAGTGGTACAACAACTCTCTGGCTGATATCACTGAGGATGGTGTTGATCTTTCTAGTATGCAAATCAAGCCTAGAACTGGTAATGTTCTCTGCTAGCATCTTGAGAGTTATTTGATGAGTCATATAGGATGTTTTGAGATCTGTCAACCAGTCCTCTATCTCATTAAAAGAAACAAGCAAATCCTGAGAAATAACTTCGTCACTATAAGTTTTGGCTTCTGGGATGAGATTTTCCGATTTCAACCAGTTTTTCATTTCATTTGAAGCAGTTTCATACTTCAAGTTGCAATTAATAGCTTCTAGTAACAATTTAAGCAACTCACTTATTTTATCCACATCTACTTGAGCTATCAATTTATCATCTTCTTTAGAGTTTGGTAAATTTTGGGATTGATGATTGTCCCACCAGATAACAACATTGTTGAAATCAACAAACAACTCTCCAGTTTTAATATCTAAAATTTTAAATTTGCATTTACAGCTTAGATTTTCAAGGTTACTTCCTATGGCAGATAAGGTGCAGTTAGGGAAAGCTTGAAAAGTCAGATACTGCTCTCGAGAATAAATAGCAAAAGTTTCGTTTAGAGCCAAAAGTTTAAACAAAGTATCATTTGCTATTTGCTGGTAATATTTCATCTTAACTTGACTGGCTTCTATATCCTTGGCGGCTTCTCCTTGAAGATCAATATAAAAGGCCAATGCTGAGTAAACAGATCGCATGCTGGTCAACAAATATGCAAGTTTTGGTTGATATTGTTGGAAGTATTTTTGATCAGCACTCTCAAGTTGATTAAGTCCTTCTTCTTTTATATCTTTTGTAGCAAACTCAATGAAAGTTTGAATGGCAACTTCTGTATGTTTGATGGAAGATGTTTCAAATTCCAATAACGAATAATATATAAAATCTTTCAACTTATGAAGATCAGTGTTCAATTTCTCCAAGATTTTCAGGACATTCTCAAAATCTCCACTTATTCTTTGATTCATTTCTATGGCTTTTAAAAAACTTGTCTCAACCTGATCTGAACTGTTGCCTAACAGCTCATTGATTCTCAAACCGGAAAGTTTCGATTGAGACATCTGAACAGAATAAGAGTTCACTTCACAAGCACCGGGACATTGAGATGATTCTGTTAGATTTGACACTGCAACAAGTTATAATTTGATAAGTCACGTCAACAAGTTAACCAATATTTTTTTTACAACCCACACAAAGAGTTCTTCTAAATTTAAATGGCGTTAGTCAATTGAATGGAAAATGATAAAAACGATTTGATAAAAAACAAGATCATGCCTGCTGAGTCTTTGGAGCAACTGAGATGGCTTGTCAAATTGCACACATTAAAATGTCCTAAAAAAGACGTTTTTTTTAAAAATTAATTGGGATTTTTACGATGACAACAATAAAATTAAAGTTTCATATCTTACCAGGCATATAGGGCTCTCGACATCCACAAATGCTCTGAAGTTCTAAAGTTTTTTTTTCCAACCTGCACTTGGCTTCAGTGTAAGTTGTAGAATAAGAAAAAGGAAAGCTCAAATTCAGGGGCACATAACCACAATGGCCAAATGGAGGAGCAAGACTTAGGATCTGCACATATATAAAAGCTGGTGATTAAACGAACATGGATGGGATTTTACATTCAAGTTCAACAAAACAGCCAGACATAGATATTATAGAATTGGGAAAAAATTGTGTTTACATTTGTGTAACTCAGAATCCCTAAAATGTGCACTCCAGGCTGGGCCGCTAAGCCCAAAGCTCTCATCGATGGAATTTCATTTAGGTCATGAAGATGTACCTGTTAAATGAAATAAGATGACATTAAAATGTGTTTAACACAAAACAATTAAAAAAGATTGATCAGTCTTATGTTAAAAATGTATTGAACTCTAACTTTAGCACCAACTCCAGAAACATATCCAGCTACATGCTCATACTGCTCCAAGTTCAAGACAAATCGAACTCCTGAAGAAGCTCCTGTTGTGCTTGCACGCTTTCTAGGTTTAATCATGTTGAAAGAATAACACTGTCCCATATCAGTCATTACAGTTGTTATGTCATTTTCAGTGCAGTCAATTCCACTGTAACTACACCTGTACATTAAATAGAGAAAAATGCATATCTAAGCAAACATAAATAAGTTTTATGTTTATTAGTTATAATTTTTAGTATCAAATAAAACCATGGAAGTTTGTAAAAATTAAAATAATTAGAAACTTTCTAATCAATATGGGAAACAAGTTTTATTATAAATTTTTAAGTAAAAAATGAAATATTGTTTTTTAAATAAACTAAAACTAGTTGTTCATTTCCCTACAGAAAAGTTGCAGTTTTTTTTTAATTTTCAAATTTTTAATTAATCTTCTTTTATAGCTTATTCAAATTTTGTCATATCAGTTTTCAAAATTTTTTAAAATGTGAGGTCCGGTATGACAAATAAACTCACCAAATTTGAGCTTGATTAAATAACGGGAAGATGGTTTTTACGTATCAAAGGGTCCCTACGCATAGCTCAAGCAAGCCAGCAAGCAAGAAAACAAAAACAGGATTTAACAAATGAGCCGTATGCAATTTCCCAGTTCCTAGCTTCTGATTTTTTATTATTTATTTGATTACTAGAAAGGCCCGTCATTTTTTATTAATCTATATATAAATGAAATTATGTCTATATGTATGCATGTCCTTTATGCATTGCTACACCATTCATCCGACCGTAATGAAATTTTCACACAACCTCGAGAATTTATGAGGAAATGTTTGTGTGAAAATAAATTAACATCGCTCAGAAAATGAGCGGAGCGGGAGAACGATCGGAAACGAGAATGGGAAAGCAAGCAGGAACGGAAAGCGACCAAAAGCGGGAAAAGCAAATGGGGAAGGAAACGGAGCGAGAGAGAAAAACGATAGAAAAACTTCTAAAATCCCCGGGCAACGCCGGGTACCCCGCTAATAAATTTATAAAATAGAAAAACATTGACAAGAATCTTCTAAATACTTGGATATGCGAAGTATGTAGGAATTTAAAATATGAGATAATTTTGATTTAATATGGATAAAACAAGATTTTATAATACATTTCTAATTAAAAAAATTTATTATAATTTTTTTAAATTAAGCTAGCAGCTAATGGTTTATTTCTCTAAAGAAAATTAGTAATTTTAATAAATATAATGTTAAGTAATTTTATTTTATATCTCATTCATATTTTGTTCCATCAAGTTTAATAGAGAGTAAAATCTTTGACGACAAATAAACCCACCAAATTTCAGTTTGATTGGGTAACGGAAAAGGTCCCATCTCAACGTATGGCTCAAGGAATCACGCAAGCAAGCAAACAAAGTGAAGGTAATATAAAGAATTAAAAATAAAAACATCTCAAACTTCTAATTATAAAGGATATATTCAGAAAAATATAATTTTTCAACTAACGAATGAATGAGTCTGTTTTTCTCGTGAGCCATCTCACTGTTCAGTTCTTGCATTGTTTTATCTGTTGAATTAAACACAAACTCTTTTAAACTGCTTAAAAAGTACTGCACGGACCAATTTTTCACGGGTTATCCTTGTTTGTTTCACAGGCCATGCATGAAGCAAAGTGGTGCAACCGGCGTATTTACAATACTATATATATATATAATAGGTTTTATCAATCAAATTATATTTATTGTAAAGGCACATCTTTTTTAACCCATTTCAATGCGCGTTATATGCAGATGATACGGTACTCGGGGTTTCATTTCTTTTAGCCTTATTCTGTTGTGGATAGAAAGTAATACTATATTTTAATTATATGGCTGATAAAAGAATAAACGCTATTTTTATGCGTTAATATTAAATTAATTTTTTAAGTAAGTCACAATTGAATTGGATTTATGCAACTGCTTAAGATGCACAGCAAAAATTTTTTAAAATTTACTCCATGGACAATATGGAGGAACTACTTGATCGACGTCAAACAATCAATACGCCAATAAAAAGAGCAATTCTTCAAGATCTGCAGGAACTACTTCCACATCATGCATTGGTTCGGTTGTTCAATAATGCGTTGGATTACAAGTCACGGGATGACTACAAAGTCGTAATCAGAGCAGATAAACGACTCGTTGGAACACACGAGCCTCAGTTCAACGCTCCAACAATAGATGACGCCGCATTTGTGATTGTTGTCCCGGCCCGGCTTGACTTCAGATTTGACTCTACACGGTTTTTTGAGACCCGTTCGGCTCCTTTTATAGGCAGAAAATTCTAGGCCTGGCTTGTTATTTAGGGATAAAATCTCAGGCCCGAACCGGTCAGTTTCATAAGCACAAACGTCGAGGAATGGGCCGGTCCGTGCTGAACTGGACTAAGCTAGTTTTAACGGGCACAAAACCTCAAAGCTCGGAAACTAATTTTTCAAAAAATAACGAAACACAAAACTTATTAATTTTTCAGAAATACTTAAATACTGAATTTTAATGTTTTCAGTAATTGAGTTTTTAGGCAAATAATTTTTTTCCACCCTACATTTTTGTAGTAGCTTTATTTTCTAAGTAGTATCTAATTACTTATTTTTTTATTTGTAGTATTTTCAGTTTCTGAGTGGCAGTTATTCTAAAAAAACATAATATAATTCTATTTTCCATCTTACGTTTGAGGTCACAAGAGCCAAATTTTCAAAAAATGGCGAAACACGTATTTTTTATTTTAAAAAAGATATTGAATTTCCACAAGTTTAAATTTTATTACTTTGACATATTGAAGCTTTGAGTTTCTAAGCAAATAACTTTTTTTATCCCACATGTGAGGTCCAGGACGTAAAATTAAAAAAAATTTGTGAAGCACGTATATCTTTGTTTCTCGAGTAAATACTTAATACTAATTTTTACATCTGTAGTACTTACAGATTTTGCAAAACAGTTATTTAAAAATACAATTTACCCTATTTTCCACCCCACATTTGATATTTTGTAAGAATAATCTCGTTACTAAATTGCATAACTCTAAGTTTTGAGTTTAATCCTTTTTTCACCCCCATTTAAAGTCTTGGAAACCAAATAATCTTGAGTGAATACTAAATACTAATTTTTACATTTGTAACACTTACAATTTTAGAGTAGTAGTTATTCTAAATTTACATAATAAAAATACATTTTTTTAAAAACAACGTTTTTCTTGCGCCCTAAAAATATAAAATATAATATTCCTACAATTCATATACAACGAAAAACGTTGCGGGCGCATTATTTTTTATAACCATTTGTTTTATTAAAGTTTTGATGTTGTAGCAATAGTGCGCACGAAGTAGTTAGCATGCATGCAATACGCACATATATAATAGCAGTCTGAGCCGATTTTATACAACTAAGAAAGAAAGAGAGAAAAAGAGAAGGGGAGAGAGAAAATAAAGTTGCTCGCGAGTTGTAAGCAAGCATGCGATGATGCAATGCATGCACGAGAAAGAGAGAAAAAGAGGGAGAAGGAGAAAGTGAGAGTATAAAGTCGGACTGACAAACCAACAACTCGCGGACAAACCAACAACTAAGTGACTTAATAAAAACGTTGTAAAAAACAAATAATTTTATTTTCCGCCCGCATTTGAGGTCCCGGAAATATGAAAATATCTTACGTGAAACCTCACGGAGAAGAATTTCTTTGTAAGCATTTCTTGGCAATTTAGGTCCGTTGTAAGGAATTCTTGCTAACTTTTTGTCTTTATTTTCTAGTTTTTATAAAAACATTATTTTGCTGAACAATTATTATGCCGAATAAACTTGAAAAATTTGAATGTTAAATGGTAAAAGTGTGTACCATCATCTTTGCATTTTCCTGATATAATGATGATATTTTTTAGAAAAATAGGTAAATGGTTGTTTGTGTAGTCTGTTTTTCTTGCATAGAAGTAAAGATATTTTTCAGTAGATGTTAATGAAATGCTGGCATTAAACCATTCTGTGAATTGTTCAGCCTGTTGTTCCTTTTTGATCATAACCTGTAACAAATTTGGTTAAGCATTAAAAAAACAACTAAATTTTCTACTTGTATTTTAAATTTAAAAAAACTTGCTTATATTCCAGCTTGAACTTACTTTTAGCGTTTCACTTCCATTTAAATTTGTTTTAGTGTAAACTTCCAAGTTCACCAACAAATTGGGAATTGAATAAGAGAAACTCAAGCATGAATGCTGGGAAATATTGAGTTCGGTGAAAAGAATGGCCGGAGCAAGTGAAAATGAATCCATCTCAACTTCATAGATCAATTCTAAATAGAAAATTAAAAAATCAAATATATATATATATATATATATATATATATATATATATATATATATATATATATATATATATATATATATATATATATATATATATATATATATATATATATATATATATATATATATATATACATGTCCTGACAGACTGACTGACTGACAGATAATCAACGCCGAGCTCAAACGCCTCATCCTAAGAACGTGAAATTTGGAACTTATATTACTTTTATAGCGTAAGCACCCATTAAGAAAAGATTTTTGAAAATTTTGTTTCCGAGGGAATGAAACAAGAAAACAAACTTTTTTCTAAAACAATGTATATCTCGAAAACCAAAAATAAGTTTATTTTGAATTTTGGTATCTAGATTCTTCTTAAAAAATAAAAAAAATAAGAGTTTTACTATTTTTGAAAATTTGGTTTCCAGAACCTCAAATGTGGGGTTGAAAATAGGGTTATTTGTTTTTTAAAGTAACTGCTACTCAAAAACTGTTTCACCATTTTTTGAAAATTTGGCTTCCAGGACCTCAAATGTGGAGTGGAAAAGAAAGATATTTGTTTTTTTTTTTTAAATAACTGCTACTCAAAAACTGTTAGAACTACAAATTTAAAAATAAGTCAATAATATCAACTCAAAAAACAATAACTTACGTGTTTCACCATTTTTTGAAAATTTGGTTTCCAGGACCTCATATGTAAGGTGAAAAACATGGTTATTTGTTTTTTAAAATAACTGCTACTCAAAAACTATAAGTGCTACAGATGATGTATAAATAAGAATTTAGTATTCACACAAAAAATAAAGATATACGTGTTTCACCATTTTTTGAAAATTTGGTGTCCTGGACCTCAAAAGTGAGGTGGAAAATAAGGTTGTTTTTTAGAATAACTGCTACTTAAAAACTGTAAGTACTACAGATGTAAACATTAGTTTTCAGTATCTACTCAAGAAATAAAAATATACGTGTTTTACTAATTTTTGGTAATTTTCTTTTCAGAACCTCAAATGTGAGGTGGAAAAAAGAAATAATTGATTAAAAACTTTAAAACTAAAAATGTGAAAGCTTTGCTTTACCGAGAATAATCTTACAAAATAACAAAATGCATGTTTTAATCATTTTTGAAAATTTGGTTTTTAGGACTTTAAATATGAAGTGGAAAATAGGGTTATATTTTTCTTCAAATAACTGCCAATCTGAAACTAAAAATACTACAGATATAAAAATTAATATTTAGATACTACTTAAAAAATAAAGTTACACATGTTTTACCAATTTTTTTATGTTTTTGCTTCCAGGACAACAAATATAGGGTAGAGAAAAAGATTATTTGCTTAAAAACTCAATAACTGAAAATATAAAATCATTAAATTCAGTATTCAGGTATTTTTTAAATATTAAAATACGGGTTTCATTATTTTTCGAAAAAATAGTTTCCAAGCTTTAAGGTTTTGTGCCCGTTAAAACTGGCTGAGTACAGTTCATCACAGACCGGGATGGGTTTCAATTTTTGTGCTTATTAAACGGGCCTGTTCGGGCTAAAATAAAAAACCAAGCCTAACATTTTCTGCCTATAAAATAAGCCAGGCGGATCTAAAAATCCGTGTAGGGCTCTATAGATTGGGGTCTTCAGATGAACCATACCTGAAGTCAAGGTGGAACGAGCCGAGATTTTTTGCCAAGTATATAGAAATTGTACGCCTTTAAAAACGGCCGGGTCAAAATTAGACGGACCAGGCTGGGCCTGGGATTTTGGCTTATGAAACGGGCTGGGCCGAGCCGTGTCGTAAAAAATCGACCCTTGCAGTACTCTATTAGGGATGCACGGTTCAAATTCTCTAATTTAATGCAAGCGGAGTCGCGACAGGCCTTTCTAGTAATCAAATAAATATAAAAAAAACTGGGCTGGAAATATCAATACACAGCAAACTTTGTTAAAAACTTTTAAGTTAATTTGTAAGCAAAGGTGTCAGAAGATTTACAGTGTCAAAGCATCTATGTCAAGTTAGCTGGTGTCTATCAAATATTACTTGAATAATGGTGCTGCTACGAATATGTTTTTTTGATGACTTATGTGCCGTTAATAAAATAATGATTCTTCAAGGGCGCTTAAGTTATGAATACGCAGACAAATTCAAACGTAGCTATGACATAAATTTAGTGAATTAATAAATAGAGTATGTAATAGATTATATGGGCTCAAGGTATTTCATAGTTTTTACAAACATCGTATAATGAACTACTTACCAAGACACGGAGGAATGTCACAGTATTCTCTCCTCTGCTTAACATCCATCGTGTAGCACCAACAACTTCTTGGAATAAAAGGATTCATAGGATTTCTGCACTTGTTACCAGTGGAACTCATGTATGTGTCAGGAAAGTAATCGGCAACATCTTGATTGTGTTTGTGAGGAGTTTGAGAACTCCATGACTGACACGTCCTGCCAAAGATTGTGGTGCTGACTTCTCCTGTGTACACGTATCCATTTCCCTCCAGCTGACAGTCTAAAAAAAATGCTAGTTCATTCATCAATACAAAAATAAATAATAAATAATTTTTATATCGGAGTTGAATGGTAATTATATAACATGTCTAAAATAAAAATCATCTACTTCAATAATCATGCAGCCTCACTTACATACGCAGAAACTCAGAAACTGACTGTAGAACGCTCAAGCGGATTAACTAAGTCAACTAGTCTACTAAACCCATCCTTATACACATTCACATAAATAAACAAGCAATCTAGCTTGTTTTTCAAATCTAAAACATTTAATCAATGGTAACTAGAAGTTTCAATTTCAATATAATTCCCCAAAGCTGTGATATTAGAATAAAAATTTTTCTTTCTTACACTTGAGCCCATCTTTTGCATCATAAGTCATCACATCCACACATTCCAAACGTGCATCTAAAATATTTAATTCTAAGCTCATTCTTTTGCATCATTCATTTCTTCCCGGACGCACATACAGAAATTGTGGAGATAAACACGAGTGAATTGATTGAATTAAATGTTGGACAATATTTAATGGGGCGCTAGTCCGTGCCAATGAGCCTCAAGGCCACCGAACAGGTGCGTTTTGAGGACCTATCTGAAGCCTTTAGTGGTGCCCGCGGATGTAACTTCTGGTGGGAGCTGGTTCCAGATTTTTGGCCCAGCAACCGCAAATGACCTATCCCAGCACTCTTGAGACACCCCACCGGAACGAAGAGAAGGGACGACGAAGAGGATCGAAGTCGTTTTCGGAACGGCGTGTCATGTAGGCGTTGAAGTGTTGAGGCGAGATACTGTGGGGCCATCTCTCTGATGCACTTGAAATATATGAGTGCCACTTTGAACACTATCTTGCGCTCGATTCTAAGCTAGTGAAGTTCGTGGAGTATTGGGGTAATGTGGTCATGTCTGCGGCTTCTCGACGCGAGCTTGGTTGCAGCATTGATAACGGCCTGCAGGCGTCGAGTGAGGGTTTCGGGTGTGATTCTGAGTAAGAGTATGCAGTATGCGGGTGGATGCTTACCTGTTTGTTATTGTGAAAAATTAGATATGTGTGTATGTGTATAAAAGCTCACCTGTTGATTATAGGGTAAATTTGAGGAGACAGAGTTATTTGATTATATTACATAACTATAATTATGTGGCCCACATGTTTAAAAAACGCAGGCGCTTGCACCAACTAAGTCTAGTTTAGAATACTTTTAACTTAAATGCTTACATTTAGCTAATTGTATGCGCAATTTAAAAACCATTATCCTATAATTTAATTACAAACCATTATTGTTATTAGCAGACGAAGCTAGGTATGAAGAAGTTGTCCATCTCGACCCACCAGCTGAAACATCAAGGAAACGGCATGATTTTGAATCTCCAGCTCTACACGAAAACTTGCTTGGAGTTGCTACTGAATCAAAAATTTAAGTTGTCATTTCCAGAACCAAAAAACTGGAACTGTTGTGCTAATAATTTGGTTTTTTTTAACAGAAATATAACAATTTTCAAAATTAAAGTGTATTATTTTAACAAATTTAAAAACCTTTAATAAAAATGATTACCATAAAAGACAAGTGTGTATGTATATATATATATATATATATATATATATATATATATATATATATATATATATATATATATATATATATATATATATATATATATATATATATATATATATATGTATATATATATATATATATATATATATATATGTATATATATATATATATATATATATATATATATATATATATATATATATATATCAAAATTTCAGTTTAATTGGATGACGGGAAGTTAATTAGTTGTAACTTCCAAGATTTGTTTTTATGAAAGCAAGCGAAAAAACAGGCAAGATTGGCGTCACAGTTCATATAAAAATTTAAATGATATAAAATATATTGTACAATTTTTAAAACAAACAATTACATGTTACAAAAATATAACACGTTCTAGATTATACATAATCAAATAACTTTTTTGCCAACAGAAGCATATCTTACTTTGCCCACATTCTCCTTGCTCAATTCTAACATTTCTAAACGCTGCCAACAGTTGACCGCCATATACTTCTGATTGATTCAATTGTTTGTTTGAACTTAACATGAATTGAAACTGAAACTGAAGCTTGTGGTTGACAATTTCAGTTTTCGGAGCATTTTGAAAACTAGATTTCTCTTTTTCGTTATCAATTATTATTTGAAATGATGCATTTGTCCATGTTTTCTGCTTGATTAAAAAACTTGAAGCTGTATAAACAGGAATTTGCTGAACACTATAAGAAGAATTTTGATGGTAAGCATTGATTGCAAGACCAAGATGTGGCAGCAGCAAGTCTGTTCTAAAACACATTTTTAAAGGACTAGCATTAGATATGTTGATATTCAGCTCTGGGGATGTCCATGTTGCGACAACATGTGTACTATCATCTGTAAAGTTTGCAGTATATGGTGTCTTGTCGTCGTAATAAATGCCGGGTAGATAGCCTGTGGAAATAGTTTAGAAAATATTTATATTTTGAAAAATAAAATGTTCAAAAACGTATACAAAATAACAGTGGGCAACCTTTAGGCGAGTTTGAAATGTATTTGTATCTCAATTTCAACTTAGGGTGAACGTTGAATGCATTAATATGTAATTGAAGAACGCCATTGGTTGTGTATGTTAAAGGTAGGCTATTATTTGTCTTTTGACAAATTATATTACTGTTACTTGTAGCATCTCCAACATTTTTCCACCAAACCTGCAACGAAACAAGAATGTTAATTTGGAAAATGATTTAGAAAGTGTATAAATTTTGCTGGTTTGAAAATGCATAAAATTATTTTTTCCTTAAACAATTAAAATAAAATAAAAGTTATTTATTTTCTTATTTCTGGGAAGATATTAATCTGTGTTTTACCTCAATGTAGTAATTAGAACAATTTTCATTTTCAAATTCCTCAAGCCAAAGTTGAACAGATATATAACCGTTCCCTCTTATGTAGATATCACATTCAGTTTTGTTTTCAAATTGTTTACCAGTCTCTTTAAATGAGAACCATCCTTCTGACTGGTCAAATACGTAAATGCAACCTATTAAAAATAATGATTAATTTAATTAAAATATTTTTTGAAAAAAATGCATAACAACAAGACAAAATTCGAATACAGCATACCCTCTTTGCCTTTGTTAAAATTTGAAGCGGCTTTGTTTATTATCAACCATTTCATTGACTTTGAATAACTGTGCAGAGATGACGGACAATTTGATAAATCTTTTTCGCTGCATGCTGTAATAAAAAATATATAATTTTGATGTGATTCCTAAAAATATATAATTTTAATGTGATTCCTAAAAATATATAATTTTAATGTGATTCCTAAAAATATATAATTTTAATGTGATTCCTAAAATATATAATTTTAATGTGATTCCTAAAAAAATAGCAAACACAACAGCAATCAAAAAACAAATAATTTTACTTGGTCTAACAAAGTAATCTTGTTTCGGATCACAGTTTGGACTGTTTGTTGAAATCCAAACGACATTATCAATTGCAACATACTGAAAACTTGTTGAGCTATTTTCAACATCAGCGACAAAAAACAAATGCCAATCTCCTGCTGGAACGCACAGACTAAATTCTTGCCAGTTTCTACTAGACTTCCACGACGCCTGGAGTAAACTTGAAGTTCCAGTAATCAACCCAAGAGAATTTCCAGCAAAAACAGATAAAGAATTTGTTTCTATATCAGTAATGTATGCTTCAAAAGTGAGTGTTGATGAAGATGCAGAAGAAAATAAAGGTGTCATCATGACTCCTTGAACCCTGGTTTGCCTCATAGGTGCAAAATAAACCACACCATCTAGAAAATAAGAAATGTTTTTATAGAATGAAAAAAATGCAATTGTAATCGTCCTATTAAAAAAACTTACTGTGATCAGTGTGATCATCATGATCTTCAAAATTCAAAAGATTCCACTGACTCCATGCCCATGGTTCACCAGCCGATGAAGATAATTTATAATTGCAAGCAACAAAACTATCGAAACTGCAGTCCAACTTTGTAGTTGCTTCAGCTGAAAAATAAAAAAAAACAATATTCATTTTAACCTATTTTAACGCATTTTGGAAACTTGTTTCTAAAAAGGACCTTTATAAAACACTTTGGCCGGCTAGGTGGTGAGAAAAATAAACTCGAAAACTAGACACAGTAGAGAGTTCTGGTTTTTTCCATAAAATTTGTAGCAGAAATTTATTTCAGAGACGATTATTTTATTTGCTCCCCGCTTAATTATTTATTTCGTAGGTGGAAATTTTCGTTGTTTCCACCTACGAAAACAATGCTGTTCGGTATTCGTGGTTAACTTTATTTTTTGTCGATTGCATTTGCTTTTGATTTTGCTTTGTTGTTATGTTTTGTTGTTGTTTCGTAACTGCTTTTTCAGGTTTGTCGTCCTCATTTTGTATTTTCGCTGACAACTTTATAATGTCACCATGGTTACCTTATTTTATTTGTTAAATTTCGAAACAGTTTGTCTCGATAAATAAGTTTTCAATAACCTTTTTTACTGTCGTTTTTAGTGAAATAATGTTTTGTTAACATCTCTACAATATAGTTAAAGTTTTAAGTTTTCAAAGCGTGCTTGGTTACTAGTGACGATATCTGTTTAGCAGCCATAATGGCGCCTGTTTGAGCGTCTCCAATAAATTCCCTAATTTAAATGTTCTTCTTAAAGAAATAATTTATAATTTTTTAAAATAATTATTAACTTTTATAAATGCAAAAGTTTTTGTCGTTTTGACGACCTGAGTCTCTTCGATGGTTTCGGCTCTCCGGCGTCTGTCGGGTTTGTATGGCTGTTTAACATTGGCATTTTGTTTTCTGTCAGCCGTGGTCATCAACCGTGGGACTTCATCGTAGTTCGTTTCAGCGCTCGTATCTGGTGGTTGAACGTCCTCTCCTGCCGGTGTCTTTCTCATCTGAGTGCGCCATGTTTGCAGCTCTTGCGGGACTTGTGTTCTCATTTTTGACTTTGTGAATGAATGAATGTTTGTCATCACCATTGATGCTTTTTTCATAGTGTGGTTTCTTGCTAGTGATTTGAAAAAAGTGTTTTTTGTAGTTTTAGTATGGTATCGTGTTAGTGATTGAAAAAAAGATTTTTTATTATTGTTAGTTTTAGGTCCTTGGTATTACTGCCTTATAGAGACCATTTAGAAAGTATTTTCATATTATAATGGTTTCTTTTCTTTAGTTATATATATGCTCTTGTAAAATGTTTGTTTTCTTGTGTCTGTTGGTAAATTATGCTGATAGTCTTCTGTTTTCTAACTATGTATGCATGTTGTAATTCATTGTTATTTTTCGTGTTTTTTTAGAAAATTATTTATTTAGCGAAATTATTGGAGAGAAAGCGCTTTTGAATTTAGGAAAAAGCGCTTTTTAAGTTTATTTGATTGATTGATCTGTTTTGTTAACGGTCCTTATGCAAATTTTCAATCGAAGTTTTTTAATGTCCAACAGTCTAACTATCAATAATTTATTTTTACTCTTATTCGAGTCTCCCAAAATTATTATCAACTAAAAATATGTGATTTTAATGTTTTATCATTCTTTTTTTTAATTGTAAAATGTAAACTGCAAAAATGACTATTTTTCTTAAATTGTAAATATTTATGAAATAAAAGAGAGCTAAACATGTTAATGTGTTAGCAAAAATGCGCTGAAACCCTTTCGATGTAAATCGAAGAATTTTATAATTTTTATAATAGTTCAAGTCCTTTACACCAGGTGTTTAGAGATTTTAATAACAGTGAGTAAGAACTACCGAAGAACTTCTTTTCACGGATCATAATTTGATCCTGTTTGTCTTTCCCATCACTTTTATCCAGGCTTGGGACTCGCTCGCAAAAGCGATGCGGAGTTAGCAATAATCAATTTGGTAAAATCTAACATAAGGCTTGTTGCTATAGTTATTTTCTCTTTACCCAACATTGTCACTAATCAATTTCCTTGTTTCGTGCGATTGCATAAAGAGTTTTCTCAAAAGACATATGGTAATAAAAGATTTTAATTTAAAATGCTGTTTTATAAAAATGAATAAATTTTTTTATCAAGCCAGAATTGAAATAAAGTCTATTAAAGTGAATCATTAACAAATGAAAAATTTTGGTCATAATGTTTTAGAGAAAAATTACTACGTAATATAAAATAATTTTTGAAGATTTAAATTAGAATTGAAATTGTTCAAATTACCATTCAAAGTACAAGGCTCGTCGATGACATTGATGCTTCTCAGGCGAACTTCTTTTGTCAAAGAATCATCTCTCTCATCAACTGGAGGAATAAAAGTTGCAGATATTTCTATGCTTCTGCTTCCTTCAACTGGTTTGAGTGGATAAAAAACTTGAAACTCTCCATCGGTCAACAAATTTACATTAACGGCTTCATGGTCATGTTTGTTGTCCGAATAAATTGACAGGATAAAATAAGGCGAGTTTGCAAAATAATTAACTTGTAAGCACTGTTCAGTTTCAGCGGATAGAACATCAGTGGATTTGAGAATTGTTGTTCGCTTGCCCTGGTCATCGTTGAAACTCGCAGTCATAAAGTAGCCTAAAATTATTTTCAGTAATCGTGTTGAAAAAATAGTTGGTAAGTTAAAGCACATAATAACAAATAAGTTTGATATTCAACATACAAACTGATTACAGTAATGATACTAATATTAATAAAATTATTATTATTAATTTGATAAAATGTAAGATAACCAACCATTTGTGACTGGGTCGAAAACTCGAAACCAATGGTTTGGACCTTCAGAAGCATCCAAGTAGCCACACCTGTCAATGTCTCCAAAACTGCATTGAAGTGATCCCATTTTTACTGAAAATGATAATTACCATGTTAGTCGAAAAATTTAAATACAAAAGTTCCAATTTATCAAGAGCAATTTAAATTCAAACTGCAAGAAAAGCATTTAATAAACGTACTATTTTGTCGACAGTTCCCAGCCAAACTCGTGACATCTCCAATTAGAGCAGGTTCAGTAATACTTGGAGAGTCAACATTGATTTCATATTTAATAACGAACTCCGTGTTGAGAATGGTAAGATCCAGCCACTGTTTATGCCACGCCCATCCCAAGGAGATAGATGATGACAAAAGTGTTTTCTTTACAAAACAAAAAAATCATGCAATTAGAAAAAAAACTATGAATGTCAAAAGTGAACAATTACAAAAATATAAAATTACAACTGCTTACCTCTGTATATTTTGAGGAGCCATCCAGATAAGCAATCTTAATATTAAAAGGTGTTACTGCAATCAATGTGACCACCAGACATTTTTCAGATGTAATAGACATGGTAGGTGAAATGAGAGTTCCCCTGTGAATATATCCATGGAAATTGCTGGGATTGGAGTATTTGAATGCAATTGCATACTCTGTTGCTGTTAAGGTATTTAGAAAATTTTTAATTATAAGTAGTTTCAGTTTGAAAAAATTTTTTAATTATAAGTTAATTATGTTTGGAAAAACTGATTTTTAGCCAATAAAATTTAAAAAAAATTACAAGACTAATCTAACCTTTATCTGCATAAGTGACATAATACAATTTGAATCTTCCTTTGTTAACGCTTGAGTCGGTCTTGAATGAAAAGCGCAGCTTATTTCCTTTGGACATGAACTTAGGAGGGAGCACATTTCCACAGTACACTTTTGTGATGTCAGAATAAGGATCTGTTATCTGTATTAAATAAAAAACGTTATTTTCAGCACATTGTGCTGCAGTATACTTCATTTACACTTAAGTCAGTTATAGCAATATCTGCTTATACAAAATATCGGTTACAGATAAGTTCCATAACACAACATTTAGAACTCGTTATAACTAACCGATTCTTTTATGAACGGAATTTGCTATAACAAATGTTGTTATAAATAAAGTCCACAGATATAGTTATAGATATAAGAAAAAGTGTTTTCTTAAATGTCAAAGTTTGTTTTGACTATTTATTTATTTGATCATTTTTTACGTGGCATAATATTCACTGAGACTTCTAGACTACGAAGAGACGCTTCTTTAAACTCTTTCCAAATTCTTCGACAGTCGTGAATACCTTTGTGTTTGTTTTGTAATTATATTCATGTGTCTTTATAACAAAGTAACTTCAATTACCTCTAGCCTGTCAAAGAAACAGTCACTCTGAGACTCAACAGCAAATTCTGCAAAAGTTATTGTAATAGATGTTCCTTCAGGTTCATCAATTTCAAAGATGCATTCGAGATTGTTGGGATAGTTATTTGGATAATCTGGAGAGGTTATGACTCCTTGAACTCCATTGAAAATATTTTCACACACTGAAGATTTTGATTTTGAAAAAGTAATAGTTTTTTAGTTAGATCTTCTTATAGTATTATAAAAAAATTTAAGACTCAAATAAACATATGTTTTTTGACACGTCTCTGCAATAATGAAAAAACGTACTAAGATATATAGTTAATATTTGCCTTTCAATGTAATTGCATAAAAACTAATAACTGTTAATTTAATTTAACTAACCAGCAACATTTTTTTGGGGACTCAGTGCATGTTTAGTGTAAATGATGTTCCACGAGAAATAATATGACGTCGAAATGAAACGATATCCGCACAAAGTTGAGAATGAACACTCAAAAGACGTAGGTTCGTCTGCGCCGAGGCGTCCTGTAGAGATGTGCAAGAAAAAGCATCTTTTTCAACGTCAATCAAATCATTGAAAAATTATAAAATTCTATATTCTAGCTAATTAAATTATTTTTATTTTTTAAATTATTATTTTTAAAAGTGTAATTTGAAATCAAAGTTTTGCTCAATCAGTTTAATTGGTGTAACAAAGAATCTTATAAAAATTTCAATCAACGATTTGACGAATGAAAAAATGTATTAATTAAAACAAGCTAAATAATTCTGATTTTGATTTTTTTTCAATTAATTGTTAGATAAATACAATTTGCAAAAAGATCTCTGTAAATATTTTTATTGAAAATAACTTATTAAATTTTTTAAATAATTACAAATTCAATTATACCAGAACTGACGGCAACTTCAGTTTCATTCTCCGGATTGCACTGTCCTCCAACTTCAACATATGGTATCCCGATTACTTGTTCGTATGGCATGCCTTGCACTCCTAAAAACAGCAAATGATATGAACCAGGAGCCACGCATACAGACTCCATTTGGAAGTCCTTCATTTGTTGCTTAGGTGTGATTTTTTTCAGGAGTGTAACGGGATAGTGCAGAGGTGAATATTGATACAAGTAAAAACTGGTTGGTTGATAAGCTGGATTTGGTGATCTAGATCCAGCTATGATGTACATAAATTGCACAGTGGTCCAGTTTTTTAAATTCCACTTTGGAGATAGGAGCTGGGTCTGATCTCCAAGCTGACCTAAGTTTGAGTCAAGAAACATCAGATGTGCTGTTAGAAAAAAGTAATTTAATTATGAAATACACATTTTAAACTTTTTTTTAAGAATAATTACTGAAATAAATTTTATTTGTTTGTTTGCATTTAGAATAATAAAAAACTACTTACACAAAGCTGAAACATTGTTATAAATGGTGACGTCAGTGTACAAGCTGAGTTCTGTGGATGGTTGTCGTTTCCATGCCAACTGACCAATGCTATCGCTCGTGTAACCGCAGATGTAGTCATTGTCAAAAAGGCATTCAACTTTTTGGCGGTCACCTTGTGTGTAGATTACAAGTTTTATTTAAATCTAAAAATTCAGAAAATTAGCCATATGTAATAAAAGTATTTTGAAATTTAAACATTCACATATAGAACTAATTAAAAATAATATTAATGAAAATGATTATTAAAAGGTATGTAATTTTAAATACTCACGACATATTTCAGCCTCATCTGACCCATCCTTACAGTCCTTAACGCCGTTACAAAGAAGATTAGGTGGCACACACAGACCTCCGTCACATTTGAAGAAAGTTTTGTCAAAACATTCTGAAATTTTTGGTTGTTTCAACATAGCAATAAGTTGTCACTAAAAAATGTAAAAACTTTTAAAAACATTTTTGATTTACTATAATAAAAACGTGGGGCGATTGTTTTATATTTTTATAATTGACAAAGTTTATATAAAATGAACGTCCGTGATTTTAATAGATTAAAAAAATGTTTAAACAAATTTAATTAACCTTTTTTAGTTTTTAGAAATACTTTTAATGGGATATATGTAAAAAAAATAAAACTATACCCAATAAACTAGGCAAATTCCAAAGTGTGCAAGTAATTTTAAGCAGATTAGGAGCGTGGGAGCAGATCCCTACTCTTCCATGGAAAAAAACGCACGTGACGCGATGTAACATCTCTCATTCTGCCACGGATCAATTAATGCAGCTTTGCACTTGTCAGTCTACCAACCTCACAACTTAATCCGTTTTCTATTTGTCATTAATACCGCAATTAAAACGATCACAGACACATATAAGCATGATCACGTGACATCTTTTCTCCAAAATCTCCATCGTCTTTTCCTTCCGGAAAAAATAGTCTTTAAAGTCGCGCTACTCGTGTTCAAGTGTCTGTACTAAAAAGGTCTACTCTACCTCAACCTCATTCCAAACAATTTCTAAAACTTCCTCTATGATTATTTTTCCAAAAATACATTTTTGGAAAGTTTTTGGGCGAGCACACCCTGCCTCTCAAACTGACGACCCTGGATTCTTGTATTGCCATTCCAAAAATGTTCTAAAACTTTTTTTATTTCTATTACAACATTCTGGGGCTTTTTTGTTGTCCAAATGTTGCTTTTAGATTTGTTTACTGTCTTTAAATGTATGTTTAAGTGCAAAATTTTAAGTCAAAAAGATTAATAGGAAGTGGTAAAAAAGCGGTTACAAAATCTTTGGAAAATCCTTGAAGCCCCTCTGCCATCCCACCAAAATGATGTCCCTGGCTCCGTGTATTGTCTTCAAGATTACGTTTATGTGCAAAATTTAAAGTCAAAAGATAAATGGAAGTGGTCGGAATATCGATTACAAGATTTTACTACATATAAAAACAAACATTAGGTGAAGCTAGTAGAAGCGTGGTAAAAAAAAGTATAAAGTTAGAAAACCTATTAAACGAAAGTTAATATTTCAAGTACTTATATACAGAATACGCTAAAAGAAGAAGCGATTGACTAACCACAGTAGGGAATGTCGCACATTGAAAAATAGTAAGTATTATTGGAAGATACCAAACATCCTGGCTCTGACCAGTTTTCTTCAGGTATGTTTCTGCAGTAATTCTTAGCCTTTTTTGGAGAACTGTAAATATTAAGTTGAGTTTTTTTAGGAATTACAAAAAATGTTCTTTTGGAGATCTTATAATTATAAAATTGATCTATTTTGTAGTGTTTAATTTATTAAATGAAAATGTCCACAATACTTGTAAATAACTAATACAATAATTGTTTAGATTTTAATTTTGAAATAATTTAGAAAAAAATTACATATCAGGAAGTCTGTATATCAATGGATTTGTGACTTGATCCCATTCCATACAAGCTTCCCATTTAGCAGTGACGTTCATTGTACCCATGTATGCCATGCCTCGTCTTGTTCGCTTGCAGCTTCGTGTTTGCTCTATGTTTAAAATTTGTTATTCCGGTAGATTCAGATTATATAATTATTAGGGGAAAGTGGGGTAATATGGGGCCTCGGGTAATATGGGGTACCCACCTTTTTATTATAAGAACAGCGTTATAAGAATATTTAATTAGCGATTTATGGTCGTATTGGTTATGTAACTCTGCCGCATAGCCGTTAAAGTAATTTTGTTTACGAGTTTACGTAATATATTAGAAATCATTTTTTAACGTTTTCTGTTAAGTTCCATCAACTGTGTTTCTCTACGCATAAAAGAGAGAAAAAGTAAGATATTTTCTAAACATTGTGAATTTCTATTTTTTTGGAATATACTTTAACAGTGTTTTTAATTATCAGCCGCTACAATGTTGATTTGCCAAAATTTTACAGATTTTATTCGTGGCATGCTGTTGGGTAATATGGGGTATCTGGGCTGGGGTAATATGGGGTACACCCCATATTACCATATTCATGATTTCTTCACTTTTTACACGCATTTCATCATTGATCTGTTACCTTTATTTTATTATGTCATTACTTTATACTGCTTTATTATTTTTTCAGATGCCACGTAATTATGCAAAACTTACAATACGGAGCCCAGAGTCAACCTCTGCAGTGACCCTCATTTAATATTTTTAAAATGTTTTTATTACTTATGTTATTGTTTTATTAATACAATATTGTTTTATAACAATTACTTTTGTTGTCCTTGTTATGTTTAGGTTTAATGAAAGCTGGAACATATCTAACATTCAAGTACCCCATATTACCCCACCTCTAGTGGGTAATATGGGGTACTTGAATGCTACACTTTATTCAATTATTTTCTAAAAAATGAAATCATATTTGCTTAAATGTTTCATTAACTCATAGTAATATGTGTGCTTGGTATACAGAGAAAAAAAAATTAAAATTCTGCAACTATAATAGGGTTTAAATTATATTTTTTTGTTAAGTACCCCATAATACCCCACTTTCCCCAAATTCATTTGGTACAGAAATTGTTACAGCTCAATGCATACCTGTTTTCAAAGTGAAAAGTTTATTCTTAAGTTGGTTTTTAGCTTCCGTTCACTGATAATCAACATACATTCATACAGGAGATTTTTATTGATCCGAAAATTGATAAAATGTATTGTCATCAACAACAATTCAATATCTCAAATCACAGCTCGATTGAATGACAGAAAGTCAATATTAACCATAACAAGATTTTACCGCCATTATTCAAATTTAAAAAAATTTAATTTTAGATACAAACCAAAATTTTGACACTGTCTGACTGACAAGTCGTCGATTGCTATGCCGCTGTCACCTGAAGCAACTCTGGTCCCTTCAATTATTACCTGGTTGACGCCTTCTGGGAGTTTAGCATAAAATCGATTCCAATCATTGAGGTATTTTTCCGTTCTCTTGATGACAATTTTCTCTCGTTCTTCCGTTAGTACGGAAATAGTGATGTACGGAAGGTCTTCTGAACTTGTATCATAAACGTGGAACCAATAGAAGAGCTCGATACACGAATCCGTGGTGTTAAGATAAGGAAGAGTCATCTGGGCAGTGTATCCAGCTTTCATTTTTGTTGTATGCAAACTCATTACATGTCCCGAACCTTTGTAAATGATAAGTTAACTATTAATATCCGCAATTCATCAAACATGAAAAACTAGACAAAAACTATGAACACACCTAGATTGAGAGTGTTGTCTTTTTTGACGGCGTCATTTTTGGCTTCTGTGAGAATGAATGCATCTTTTTCACTTATTTGGCTTTTCAAAGGACAGATAGAATCTTCAAATGTGCATACAATCTCGTTATTAACTGTAATGAGTAATTAAATAAGATTTTCATCAACAAAGTTTCAAACAATCTAAATAACATTTTAAATTAAAAAAACCATGGTGTTCAAATACAAACCGATTAGTCTTTTCCTTCTGTAATATTCAAGTCCACTATCAGGTAAGCACGAATAATCAGTTTCATCGACCCATTCTCCGGTGTAAGATGAAAGGAGACAACTTCTTTCATATCTGTCGTACAGGAAGCCACTGCATGTTTCATCGTATGTGAGAGAGCACAAAGACATGCAGACCTTTCTTGTTATTTCATTAACTTTTAAATGCAAACTTCCACTTGATTCCGAACTCTTGATTTTACAGATTCCAGGATAGAATAGATATTCACTACATTCTGTAATAAGTATAATGTTAGCTATAAATAACTTTGATAGGCTGGTTTGTAGTCCTAGCTGACATTGTAAAAAAGCTAGATTTGGTAGTTGTTTGGTTCGACTATATATCAGAGACGTAGCTAAAGGACAGGTAGGTATACGTGTCTCCAGACACCACTTGGAATCCTTTCAAAAATGCGCTTTTTAAAAAAAAAGTAAGTACCGGTTATCAGCTATTTATTGAAATAAAAGTGTAATAGAGATTTTTTTGGAAAAAGTACTTAGGACTAGTTCTCCCGGTTATCAGCTGTTTTTAGGGATAAAATTTACAGATGGAAAGTTGTTGGGACACATTTGTTAGATCTAGTCCCCGAACACCAAAACTCTAACTATACCTCTGCTATAGAATGTCAGTCAATTGTAAGCTGAGTAAATAGTTTGGTCTTAAATTGGTCATACAAAATGAGTAATTGTTAAAAATGTATAAATTATACTTACGCGGACATGTTTGAATGTGGTCCATGTCGTTGACCATGATGTCGTACAACCCGTTCTCTTGCATAACTGTTAGCCTGCAAGTCAAAAGTTTTTATATTTTAAGAAACACGTGTCAAGGAAATTTTTTGAATTTGTTAAAAAACACAGTGGTTTTAGCAATATGGAAATGGAAAAGGCCGAGTGATCTCGAGGTTCTTTTCCAAAAAATATTAAATACTAGCAGGATACCCGACGTTGCCCAGGGTTTAGAAATTTTTTTTTATTGTTTTTCTCTTTTACTTCCGTTTTCTTCCCCGTTTGCTCTCCCATTTACCGTTTGAGGCTGATGAAACGTTTTCTATTAAGATTATCCTGATATAACTACTGGATCCACAACCTACTCCAATAAACTTATTGTTTTATTGCTTATCATCATACATGATTTCGACGTCTGTATGTATGTATGTATGTATGTTACAATTTTGCATAACGCAACGGCCGCTGTGGTCAGCAGTTGATGAAATTAGTTTGCGCTGGCGTATAGTAAAAGTTATTAGACAATTGTATACTGTCAGTGCTAAAGATAAAAATAAATGGCGCTTTAATCGTAAAATAAAATATGAGATTTTTAAAAATCCCTTATTTTTGACGGGCTATCTCTAGTTATTAGAGATGCACCGGATTCGGATTTTTCAAATCCAGCCGGGGCCGATGTTGGCCAGATTTAAAATTGAAAAACCGGCCAGAGCCAAATTTTAGTACCCTGTCATTAATTTATGTATAATACTTGTTATGGCATAAAGAAAAATGCCTACCAATGAAAGATGATATTGGTATTATGTGTCATGTATGCCTATCTATGATTTTTATAATATATGGTTACGCGCGGGTATATTTTCCCTACTTGGTTAATAGCTTAGTTTCTAATACACAATAAATTATTAATAGAAACTCAGATATAAAATGATATCATGATAATATAAAATGTTCATTGTTTTTTATTAAAAAAAATTCCAGTATTCAAAAAAATGTTTTTTATTTCACATGTAAGGGGTTAAATGAGAGAGACGTTCTATTTTTAAATTATCAGCTTTTAGCGTTGTCAGCGAGCAGTCTTAAGCGATTCTCAGTGATAATGTCTCCAACCGTGCTAAACAATCTTTCTGATGGTACGCTTCTAAGTAGACCTGTACTACTTTTAATATGGCTGGAAACCTTCTAGGGTTAAACTTACACCAGGTAGCTCGATCTTGTTGTCGCTGTAGCAATTATTCTCCCAAGAAAGTAGACAGTTCATTATTGATAATATCTTAAAGTGATCTACTGTTAGAACGAGTCACTATTTCACTATCCAACACTTCTTCAAAACAGTCACACAGTATTGAAGATGATACGTCAATACACCTTATTTTTGTTGGCTTTTGGAATGGCACATCTTCTAATGCAGACTCTAGTTTTTCATTATTTGGAAGTGAAAAGTTGTGGCAGCAAGCACAACCCCAGCCTTTGCATCGATACAAACTGTAACGTTCAAGAAACGGAACTCAAACCTTGGATCAAGCATTGTGCCATACTGTAAACCCGGTCATTTTTAATGTTTTGGAACCTGGTGTTGACACTATTCAGCAGTGTGGCTTTTATTGTTTTTATGCCAGCATCCCGACTCTTTCTCTAAATAGGGTCCTAAAAACGGCCACCAAATCTGGTCGAGGCCGAATTTACCCGGAATTGAAAAAAAAAACGCCGGATTTCGACCGGGGCAGAACTTCGGTGCATCCCTACTAGTTATGTCATGATTGTGAATAAATAGATGCAACAAACTGCAAAAGAGTAATTAAGAAACTATGGCATTATTAGTTTTAATATTAAGGCCTTCTAGAGTATTGGATCCAGCTGTTATATCAACATATCTTTGTATTCTATTGAAACTGTGTATTGAGTATCTAATAGTTATAAAAAATATTCATGGCTATATCCTGCTATAAATAAATATATTATAAACATTGATCTTACCTGTAAGGATTTTGGTTACAGAGAGTGACAGCCGAGAAAGGTAAAGTGTTGTTGTATAAAACGTTGACGCTGATGGCCGTTGGGTATGTGAGAAGGAACTTTAATTTTGTGGTCATAATGTAGAGAAAGAGAACTATGGTGCTCAATATTACAGCCAACCAAACTATCCTAAAATTAAAAAATATAACTTTTTGCTTAGGTTTCAGCTGGATTATTTTAAAATAATTAAATATAGGGTTTCTACACAATTTTAAATCCTTTGGTGCTAGGTTAGCTGAGCTTGTAGAGCGTTAGCCTTGAATGTGAGAGCTTCACGGTTCGACTCCCACTCACTGCCTAGTAGCCCATGTCAACGGAAAACTTAGCGGGTAAAATCGTTCTCTCCGTGGGGCATGTAAAAGAACAGCGCCTTTGAACAAAGCGGAAAAGGCGCTCAATAAATTATCAAACATTTACATTTATTTACATTTGTATTAACTTCAGCACTAGTCTTGCTTGCTTAAATGCTTGCAAGTCTTGGAAGTAAAAATTAACAGAGTTCCCATCATAGGCCATCATCCAATCGAACTGAAACTTGAAATATAGACTCGATCCTCAAAACAATGCACTTTTCCAATTATTTCAAAAAATAAGTTGGATATGCTTTAATTATTTTAGTGCGAAACTACAACTTGTTTCAACATCAAAAACTTACTTTCGAGCCAAAAAACGACTTCGCATTTCGAGGAATCTAAGACCGTGCCATGTTGTTCCGCTGACGAATTCAACCCACAACATCCGCCATGAGGGCAAAACTTCGCTCTCCGGCTCCGTAGGGGCAGGTTCCCCGTAATGACAAAAACACGAGTTCACTGCTTTAAATGCTGTAATTAAAAACCAATAAAAATATCCTAATTTTTATTTTTTACTAAAATTGAAACAAAAGAATTCGAAAGTAGAAATTAATTTTTATTAAACTTATATGACCACGCTAACATTGAAGAAATGTTATAAAACGTTTTTTGTTTTTATGTTAACGTTGAGAAATAGTTGAGTCGTTTTGAACGAAATCAACTGCTATCATCTGACTACGAATCACACACGTCCTCTGATGACATTATATCAATTTAATCACAAATTCACAACACATTTTAGAACCGTTTTTGAACCGTTTTTTAACTATTTATTAAAAATATATAATTTTTTGATTGTTTATTTACAATAATTTTAATTATGAAACAAATAATTTTGAAAAAAATTATTTTATTAAATTAAAATAACGACTTACCTGTACAGATCCATCCAAGAAATGTTATGACTGCATTCACTAAACTTTCTTTCAATCTTTCTCCAAAACTTTTCTGCAACTCGTACATTTGATTTTTATAAAGCATGACTTCCACTTCTTTTGATCAGTTAGTATTGTGTCGTTGATAAACTCGATGATGATTCTAGAAAACGTTAGTTGGTGTTTAAGCCTGAATCAATTGATTCAATCTGCGCATGAAGTAATCATGATACAAAAATATTTTTTTTAATTTTTAGTCACAGAGAGAAAAACTAAAACAGATACCAGAAATGTATCAATAATTCACTTGTTATTTTGGTAATTAAGATTTTTGTAATATCAGTGCTATAATCCTATGTAAGATACCATAGAAAAACTAAGTTTTTTTAATTCTATGTATTAAAAACATTTGAATTAGGGTTGCAGATTAATTCTACACCAGCGCATTTTTGCCCTTCTTGAATAATAAAAACACAAATGAAGTAAAAATTAAAATTGGAATCAATTAAATTTGTTGGTAAATGCTTTGGCCTTTCTTTAAATGTTTGACTTGATCTTTAATCATTGTTTGGGCAATAAAAAGTTGCAAATTTTAAAGGATTACCATTTGCTGTAAGAATCTTAGAAATTATATTAGTTTTTTATTGAAAAACTTATTAAATCATTGAGATTTTGATTTTTTTACCAATTAGTACGTTTTGTAACAGTTTTAGTATACATTTTTTTCAAACATTTTATTCTTAATTTCTTTTATATTTTGATTAGTTTAACAAGTACCTTAAGCAAATATTTTTAATTGGTTTATAGCTGTTTTTGTACATTTGTTTTTTAGCTTTGTGAATTTTTGTGATTACAATTTGTCTAGCTCTATCTTATTTATTTTTCAACATATCTTGAAAAAATCTTTGTTTTTGATATAACTTTGTAAACTACACTATTACAGAAGCAAAAAAGTTGAAAAAAATATAAAATAATTCTTAATAACTTTAGCAAATGTCAATGTGATCATGATTTAGAAATTTAATCATATTTGTCTACAATGTAGTTATTTTTTAAATAAGTTAGCTGAAATTAAATTTTTCATACTGCCAATCTTAAAGAAAAAAATTAAAAAAATTAATCCAATTAAACACCCTGGTACTACTGACAACAACTGCTCAATATCAACAACTGTTTTTTTCTGTAGGTTTTGTAAATATAAAATGTTTCCCTGCTTTAAAACAATATCAACAGATTAGTATACTTTGAAAAACTTTTGAAACTATCTGCTTTTCAAATTTCAAAATAAATGTTCAAGTTTCTTAAATACAATCAAAAGACCCGTGTAGAAATTACAGTAATAAATGCTTTTACTGGTGGACTAATAATGGGAAAAATCCTTTATATCAGTATAGATGAGAGTCTGGCGTAGGTTCTCTTTATTAAAAATTTATGCCTCAGCGTTTCATCGTTTAGTGGTCGATAAATGAGTTCCAATTTCGGGACTGGGGAAGTAAGTTTTATTTAGTGATTCGCAAATGTTCAACTAAGACAAACTTCAATTACAGGCACTGCGGTTTATTTATTCTAGTTGAGTCCTTATCTTATTTATCATTTTTAATAAACTAAAAAGCCTTTCCAGAAAAACGCGTATATATAACAATATTGAAATAAAATGATGAAGGAAATGGTTCACCGCAAGTTATTGGAAAAACCTTTTTTTGCTTGAGTTGAGGCGGGAACTAAAAAACTCAATGATTAAAGAGTTTGAGCTCCTAGATTGTCTTCAAATGGCATTTGAAAGCCACGGTTTTGATCCAGACGACTTCGAATTTGATCTGGATGAGGAATTGACAAACTTTCTGAAATGACGAGAAAAGAAAACAAAACAGCACAAGAAGATGACAAAACAGCTATGAACACGATGAGAGGAAAGAACAAAGCAGCACAACAACGAATAGAAAAATTAAATCTTGACGATAGCTTTGTTCATCAGAGGTTGAAAAAAAAGTCAAATACCTAGAAAAACTGGTGGAAGAGAACCATGAGCAGCATGAAAACAAAATAGAACAACCTGGAGACAAAAAAGAACAGCCTGGTTACTGGTCAATCAAGTTCAGACTGGTTGCTAAGTCCAGGAAAAAATTCAAATTTTTTAACATACCAAAACTCCAATTTTTGAGGGCACATTATCATGGTCTGTTTAAAAAGCTCAGTTTGAAATTGCTGCTAGAAAAATAACTGACAAACCAGCCAGCAGAAGGGAGACAACTTGATATTTTCTTTGAAGAGAGAAGATTTACAGCCTCTCAAGTACATCGTAGATAAAAATTATTACGATGCAATTATGAAAAACTTTCAGAGTAAATTTGGTAATCAACACTTAACAGAAATGTTTTGAGCAAAACTCAAAAGCGACGCCAGAAACCCGAAGAAAGTCTGAAATAGTTAGTTGATGTAGAACAGCTTTCTTATTTGGGATACCCCACGTGCCCTCAAAAAATCCTTAGCACAATTATTTTGGATGGGTCCATAGCTGCCTTAAAAAACTCCAAAACCTGGTAAGTTCTTAGGGTTGCCCGTGTAGCTAGTCCAAGTGAGACTTTAGCATTTTTAATGAATTATGAAGCCTCCGAAAAACCATCAGACGTGGTTTAACGGTTAAGAGGTGTAGAATTTGAAAAGAAAACAATTTAAGTTATCGAATCCAAACAATTTTAGTTGATTTATTCAACTGGAAAAAAATAACAATTCACCACGCTGCTGGAATTGTGGATGACTTGAACATCTACAGAGAAACTGTAGATTTTAGACATTTAAGACCAGTCAACAAAAGCCAGGGAGCCACGGTAAGCATAATGATGTCAAACTAGGAAAATCTATAAATGCCCAATCTAGCAGGAGTCCAGATTTTGTGAAAGTAAACGATAATTTGTCTTTTAGGGTTGTACCAATGTCTTTTCTTGAAAACGAAGCAAGTCTATTTGTGGAGGGTAGATTGGGAATAAAAATTGTAAATTTATCTAATGATAACTGGAATTTCTTGTTTAATTATTAAGCTTTGCATAGCTGAAAAAAAATGTTTTACAAAATAGAAAACACATTTGTTTCAAGACCACAACTGAGGTGATTGCTCCAGTAGTTGGTCAAATTTGAACTAAAATTGAGCTGGGAAATAAGACTTTTCAGCATCAGTTTTTGGTTGCTGACATAGAAAAAAAATGTCTACTTAACTTTATAAACAGATAAAGAGTGCTTTAAGTTTGACACCCACCAGTTCTGTTGTATCCGGCTCCATAAGGGGAATCTGTATTAGACACAGATGCAAGTTGTAAGAAAAACGGAGCAGTGCTAAGTCAACCTGTTGACGCCACTGACAGAGTTTTAGCTTATTTAAGCAGAATCTTGTCAAAACCAGAGAATAATTCTTGCGTCACCAGACGCAAGTTATTGACAATGGTTGATTCCGTTAAGCACTTCCACAAGTATTTTATGGTCGGAAGTTTTTGTTGAGGACGGATGACGCTGCTTTGAGATGGCTATTAAATTTTAAAAATCCAGAAAAGCAAGTAACTAGGCGGATCAAGCGCTTACAGTCAAACGAGTTTGAAATTCAGCATCGAAAGGGTGAGCAGCACAAATATCCTGACGCACCGTGCAATGCTGAATGTAAGTATTGCTTTCGCATGGAGGGTAAGGAATCAAATAATCAATGTTTTCAAGTACGGTTTCAAATTGAAGACACTTTGTCAGATGAAGTGATTTTAAACGAACAATTAAAAGATGATAATATAAGGCCGATTCTGAGATAGATAGAAAAAGAAACATGAATGGCAAAAAAAATCTGTAATGAATCTGGCTACTAAATCTAGTTAGGCACAATGAAACTCTTTAAGGGTTGTAAACGGATTTCTAATAAAAAACTTGAAAACCCCCGATGGTTTTATTAATGTTTTGAAGCTAACTATTCTAAAGTTGAGAGTGCCAGAAATGCTCCAACACATGCACTCCGGAGTGTCAGGGGAACATCTGGGGGTAAATAAAACGTTAGACAAGATTTGAAAAAGGTTTAAATGGGTATACTGTAAAATGGATGTAGACAAATGTTGTCGAAAATGTGATACATATGCCGCTAGTAAAGAACCACAACTTGTGGTCCACAAGTTAAAACGAAAAGCCACTTACATCAGTATAACGTAGGTTTTCCTTTTAAAAGAATTGCTATGGATTTGGTGAGTTCATTTCCAGTGTCAAAATTTTGCAATAATAAGTACATTCTTGTAATTATAGATTACTTTACAAAATTGCGTGAAATGTTTGCTATACCTAATCAGGAGGCAGTGACAGTTGCTCGGTTAGTTGTTATGAATGAGTACCAATGGAGCTCCATTCAGATCAGGGCAAGAACTTTGATTCACGTTTGTTTAAGGAAATGTGCCGTGTTTTAGGCATAAACAAAACTCGCACAGCCCCCTTTCACCTACTGTCTGATGGAGTGGTGGAACGATTCAACCAAACTATTCAACAACATTTGTCTAAAATGGTCGGCAAAACCCAAGTTGATTGGGATGAACAGATTCCATTATTCTTGATAGCTTACAGGGGATCTGATCACAATACGACAAATGTTACCCCAAGTAAACTGTTATTTGGGCGAGATCATGTTTGGAAGTCCGTGAGATGTAATTTATAGGATTAAGGCAGCCCACGACAGAATAAAAATTGGTACGATAGACAATCAAATATGAAAGAATATAAAAAAAAAGTGTTTTATTCGTAGTTTTACAACCCACAAAGCAGAATTGGAAAATCACCTAAACTCCAGCAAGCCTCGGAAGGACCATACCGGATTATTAAAAAGATCAATGATTTCCTCTACCGGATTCAAAAGGTCCCACGCACTAAAACAAAAATAATTCATGTTGACCGCCTTCCCAAATATTTTGGAAGCGATGAAACTGATCAGGATGAACAGGATTCAGGGGGTGATATTGAACCGTTTTTCCTCTATGTTATCCTCACATCCTCACAGAGTTGATAGGTTTTAAGACAGTAAGTTGTATTTAGAGATAATGCAAGTGTTTAACTAATAAACAAATTCATATAAACGTTGTTGAAATCTAATTTGACAGCATCACATGTTGTTGGTTTTCAAAAAATTTACAGCCATACATTTTTCAAATTATTCAGTAAATAAAAACATTGACATTAAAGAATAAATTATTTTAAATTACTGACTTTGTCGAAACCTTTAAAACAATCTTTAAAAAACACTGCGTATCAAACGATAAAATACAAATTTTTCGTATTTAATTATTATTAAAAAATTATGTTATTCCAAAAAATTTCCGAGATTCAGATTGCAATAGGTGGCTCTAAAAATCCACAATAACAATCAACTATGATAATGCAAAAGTATTAGGACAACTGTATTTATTTCAGTCAGTTTATTGGACAACGGTTGTACATTTAAAGATATATATATATATATATATATATATATATATATATATATATATATATATATATATATATATATATATGTATGTATGTATGTATGTATGTATGTATGTATGTATGTATGTATGTATGTATGTATGTATGTATGTATGTATGTATGTATGTATGTATGTATGTATGTATGTATGTATGTATGTATGTATGTATGTATGTATGTATGTATGTATGTATGTATGTATGTATGTATGTATGTATGTATGTATGTATGTATGTATGTATGTATGTATGTATGTATGTATGTATGTATGTATGTATGTATGTATGTATGTATGTATGTATGTATGTATGTATGTATGTATGTATGTATGTATGTCTGTATGTGTGTATAATGTATTTATATTCACATGTTTGTATTTATGTACGTGTGTGAGTATGAATATGTATTTGTACTTAAAGGAATTGCGTGCTTGAGTGAAACTTCACACCTGCAAGGTAGAATTATTTCGGCAGGGCATGAAAATCGTTGATCGTATTACAATCAGTGGCGTAGCTAGGGGGGGTGCAGGGGGTGCGGCCGCTCCCCCTGAGACCATTTTCCAAAAAGTGGGGCCTTTTTGGCCTTCTCAAGAATTAAAATGAATATTTTATTAAATTTGGGCTGTCAAAAATCTGTTAAAATCCCAACCGGGTATGTTGAAAAGAAGAACAATGCAAATGTATAGAATCTTTTGCGCTGACTCTAAAAATACTTTGCGATACTAGATGAGCATCCAGGAAGTCAGCACTAGATGCAGTCTTGCAGAATTTACCAGCACTCAATCAATCAATCAATCAATTATTTCTATAGCGCTATTTCCGCAGTGTTCAATAGCGCTCGGTCGTGAACTTGGTAAACAGATATGTTTTAAGTCCACGACGGAAAACTGTGAGAGAAGTAGAGTTAGTAAGAGAAGAAGGAAGAGAGTTCCAGAGATAGGGGCCAGAGTAGGAGAAAGAGCGTTTAGCAAAAGAATGCTTAATAGTGAAGATGCGAGAGTGATTACGAGAAGAAGAACGAAGACCAGACTTAGGAGGGATATGTATTAAATTAGTTAAGTAGAGAGGAGAAAGGCAATTTTTTATTTTGTACATTATTAAACATATTTTAAAAATCACCCTATATCTGAGAGGAAGCCAATGGAGAAGAACAAGAGATGGAGAGATGTGAGAGGAGTAGGAGGTGCGAGAAACTAAGCGAGCAGCCGAGTTGAAGGCTTTAGAGAGAGGATAGAGGGTAGTGTCAGGAAGACCATAGTATAGAGAATTGCAGTAGTCAATTCGAGACAGGACAAGAGAAGAGACTAGAAGTTGCAGCGAAGGATCATCCAGAAGTGGACGAAGCTGCTTAATACGGCGAAGATGAAAGTAGCAGGATTTAGTAACAGAAGTAATTTGGGGGGTTAGCGACAAGTTAGAGTCAAAGAGAAAACCTAAGCTACGAATCAAGGGAGAAGGAGAAATGGAAAGAGAAGATGGTGGTGGCAAAACCAAAGGAAGAGGATTTAGGGATTTAGAGGACTTGTTGAAATAGATTAGTTCGAACTTGTCAGGATTAAGTTTAAGACACATAGAAGAACTCCAGGATATAATAGATTGAAGGCAGGCAGCTATTTTGTTAAGAACAGACTCAAGAGAAGAGTTAGAGAAAGTAGAATAGACATAGGAGTCATCAGCATACATTTGGCTATTGAGAGAGTGAGAAGATATAATATGAGGAAGTTCAGAAGTATAGAGAATAAACAGTAAAGGACCAAGAATAGACCCTTGAGGGACACCGTAGGTCAAAGTTACAGGAGTAGATTTAGAAGATTCAATAGAAACATAGGAATATCTACCAGATAGATAAGATTTAATCCACCGGAGAGCATCACTAGTTATATTAAAAGATTTATCAAGTACATCCAACAACAGTGAGTGATCAACTGTATCAAATGCAGATGAATAATCAAGACAAAGAAGAAGAGTAGAGAGGCCAGAGTCAGAAGAAACAATAAGGTCATTATGAAGCTTAAGTAGAGCAGTTTCAGTGGAGTGGCCAGCACTAATAGTTGCCCTGCAAAGAATCGTGGATGGTGAGATAAAAAACTGCACTGCTAAACAGTTGGCTGAGGCAAAGGGTATTCTTGTAACAATTGATACGTATAAATTTTTAGTTCTTCTAATATTCTGGAAAAAAGTGTTAGAGAAGGCTTTCAGTTTATCCACATATTTACAGAAAAGCAGTATTGATTTGGTAACAGCTTCTCATTTGATTCAACTATTTGAAAACGATATGAAAAACATGAGAGATGAATTTGAATCTGAATTTGAACCTCTTGAGAATGAAGCAGCTGAACTTGCTGAAAAATGTGATATTACAACGGAGTATAAGCAACAAAGAATTCGGAAAAGAAAGAGATTCCACGAGGAAATTTCAGAGGATGATGTAATATCTGATGCCCGAAAAAATTCATAGTTGAAACCTACATAGTATCACTCGATTGCATTATAAATAGCACAACTAAAAGATTTGAACATTTTCAAAATGTTGCTTCCAAATTTAGTTGTTTAGATCCGAAGCATTTTAGCAATGACGATAATGTGACAAGATTAGAATCTTTAGCAGACATGTACTCAGATGTCATCGAAAGTCGAGATGAAATTGTGCAAGAGTTTTTTTCATTTAAAGACATGTACAAGGAAATATTAGGTATAATCAAGAAGGAAAAAAATTCTAGTGTCGAAGAAATGACCATCAACAATGTGCTCAAATTCATGATCGCCAATGACATGTGCTCCATTTTCCTGGCCTTTTTACAATGTACCGTATTTTTCTGACCTTGCCAATAAACAGCGATGGTGCGGAACGTTCCTTCAGCTGACTGAAACTCATAAAATCGTACGTGCGTTCTACAATTGGTGAAGACAGGTTGTCAGGTTTAGCCTTGATTACGATTGAAAGACAGTTTGCTAGTGAAGTGGATTATAACGAAGTAATCGATAACTTTGCAAGAATGAAGCCCAGACGAAAAAAACTGTTGTAATTAGCTTACACTGAGTAAGTATATAAACTGTATAATATACTATAATTGTTACTAAACAATACATAATATTGTTTTTCTACCTTTTGGGTGTTCCAGTATTTATCTTTGAAATACAAAAATAAATACGCATGTAATAAATGCAATGTTTTTAATTGAAATTCTTTATTTTGGTAAGTGGGCCTTTTATATGTGCTCACCGCTCCCCCTGCTGCTAAAACCTGGCTACGCCACTGATTACAATACGGGTTAGGGGATATTTGTTATCGCATATTTTCTAATAATGTTTGAGTTCTATAATAACCATTAACTATGGCATTATGAAGGTAACTTAATGAACACGTGTATTGCTAATTTTATCTGAAGTTGATACCATACAAACACTTTTTTTAATAATTAAGCAAAATAAATTTTAAATTCTGCAAAAAATACGTTGACCCACCAAACTAAAAAAAAAATATTTTTTTACTAAAATTAAATTGAATAGTCAACTGATTTTTTTTATACTTTATGCATTATGAAGTCGTTTTAATACTGGAAAAAACTTATGATGGAAAGTTTTTAAAACAGCAAGCAACCAAAAATTGTAAATCAAAATGTCGGTTTTGAAAACACCGCTCTCGTCCTATAACGAAGTTAAGCAACGTCGAGCCCTGTTAGCACTTGGATGGGTGACAAGCCCTAAAACAATTTTGGCATGCAGGAGTATCTGGTGACAATACATTAATCCGTTTTTAGATTTAGAAAAAATATAAAAACATATTTAAATATTAAATAATGAAAAATAATATAAAAAAATATTTAAGTGCAATATAATAAAATATTTTGAACAAAATATCTCGTTTTAAAGAAAAATAAATATACAAATACATCAAGTTCACAGTTGACAATTGACAAATATTTGATATTTTATGTTTTAGAGATTCCTATGGCAAAACTTCAAAAACTCTAGTTATGGTACTTAGTATCCCTAGTAGTCTAGTGGTTAGGATTCGGCGCTCTCACCGCCGCGGCCGGGGTTCGATTCCCCGCTAGGGAGTTTTTTTATGTTTCTTTTTTTCCACTTTATAGTTATGACCAATAGCATCATAAAGCACGAAATTGCGATAATTATTTCAAACTTTAATTACCTATTTTTGCAGTGTTCTTTAAATGTTATTACTTGTGTTTGTACCACTTTAATGAAATATAACAGCTGTTGACTAATCATTTTTCATACTCAACACTACTTATAAAACAAAAAAGCAGTTGAGCATTAAAGTTCGTCTAATCTGTCGTGGTAGTTTGATAGCAGCAGGAGCGACGTTTGAGTCACAGTGGAACTTCTTTTTTTTGCTATTAATTTTTATTGGAAACAATTTGTGATCAGATACAATTGGTGCAAACAACCAATTAGTTAGACTAACTAATTGAATATATATTTTAGGCCGAAGCTGAGATTTTGTATTTATAATAATTAATGGCAATTTATAAGAGGTGGATTTGGTGTTATATTGCTTGTATATAGCGGTGACTTCCAAATCAACAAAATGTTCCCGCCCAGGCTCGAACTGGGGACCTTTCGCGTGTGAGGCGAACGTGATAACCACTACACCACGAGAACTTCTATGAACTAATTTTTGATACTCCCAACATAAATTTAGCCGTTTAACTCTTGTAAAACCAAATGATTTTACTTACAAATTTAATATTTATTGCAATGTTTCAATATTTTTGTACATCATAATTATTATCAACTGACTTTTTTAAACTCTTACATCTTAAGATGATTATAAAAGGGTTTATTCAATAATTATCGGTGTATACAAGATATGAAATATAACGAAATGCTTTTACAAATAAAACTGTCTCTTAAATGCATTTAAGAAAAGCTTTTAATTTTAAATTTTATTTCATTCCTCTCATATCTTTCTTTCTCAAGCGTCTTTTAAAATAGACAAATCTAAAAAGCGCCCGATATGGGACTCGAACCCATGACCCTCAGATTGCTCACGAGGAACTCAGCTCTTAAAAGTCTGATGCTCTACCGACTGAGCTAACCGGGCTCTCAATAAGTTTTTCAGAAACGTTAATATGTTTCAGATTAATAAAAATGATATTGAAATTTTTCTTTTATAAATGATACAAATTAAATTTGGTTTTTTTTAAATTATTAAATTTAAAAATTTGGTTTGGATTGGATTTTTTTATTATTCTTAAAAATATATTTTACTATGCTATGCGGCTTGTTTATTTGTGTGTTTGCAAGTCTGGTTTTAATTGCATAACGATTGACACTTTGTTAAACCACATGAGTCAGCGTTCCAAGCCCATGGAGTGAGACTGGAACATTATAAGTAGATTCAGGAGACTTATTTCTATTAGCAATGATGTTAAATTTATAGACACCAAAAAACAAAAAATGAAAGAAGTTCGGAAAGTTTTTTTATTCTTCCAAACTCATACTTTATATTTAATTAAAGATAAAAGCGTTGGGCGTTATTTATCTATATATATAAAAATGAATGTTTGTATGTATATATATCGTTTATATATATATGTCGTTTATGCATTGCTACACCATTCATCCGATCATAATGAAATTTTCATTATACCTTGAGAGTCAAGGGGAATCAAATACAGAAAAAAAATTGAAATCCGTCACATAATGAGCGGAGTGGAGCGGGTGAGTGAGCGGGAACTATATACATATACATATATATATACACATACATATACATACATAAATGAGCGAAAACGGGAAGCCAACTGAGAGCGAAAGATAGAGCGGGAAAGGGAAAGCGACCGAGAACGGGAAAGTAACCGGGATCGGGAAAGCGACCGGGAACGCGACGGGAACGGGAAAGCGGAGAAGGAAACGGGAGCGAGAGAGACAAACATTAGAAAAACCTCTAAAAACCCCGGGCAACGCCGGGTGCCCCCGCTAGTATAAAATATTCAACTATCGCGCAACGCTTTTATCTTACGAAGATTGGTTCAAAAGGTATTATTAAGTACATTTAAATATTATTTTTAAGTTTTTAGTACATTAAATAAAATATAATAACACTAATAATATTTATTAATGCGCTATAATTACTCTATTACGCATTTTTAGAACGACTTAAATGTTGAATCGGACTCGGGCTGACAACAAACTAAAAGTGAAGTAGAATATGAAATAAAAGTAAAATTAAATTGTATGATTTGTTTAAGATAAATTGGAATAACATAATATTTAAAAAATTAATACAAATTAAGTTTTTTTTTAAATATAAAAAGTTTCCGCGGGCCGCATGAGAGGGCCTCGCGGACCGCAGTTTGGAGACCCCTGGGCTACAGGAAAACAGAATGAACTTGCGTGCTAAGTAAAAATTAAACTTCACTTTTTTCTTAAAACTTTTAAAAGGGACCCGGTTCCTGGGGCCTTCTTATAGATCCGCCACTGGCTCCACTAGTAATATATATTAATGAGTATTGTTGAAGTAGCTCAAAATGCCAAGGAATTTTAGATATAGAAATCCATATATCCATCGATCACTACATGTGATTGATCGAGTAATTAAATATAAAGTATGAGTTTGGAAGAATAAAAAAACTTTCCGAACTTCTTTCATTTTTTGTTTTTTGGTGTCTATAAATTTAACATCATTGCTAATAGAAATAAGTCTCCTGAATCTACTTATAATGTTCCAGTCTCACTCCATGGGTTTGGAACGCTGACTCATGTGGTTTAACAAAGTGTCAATCGTTATGCAATTAAAACCAGACTTGCAAACACACAACTAAACAAGCCGCCTAGCAATGGCTTTCAACATTTTAAATATTTAATCATAACCATAGTAAAATATATTTGTAAGAATAATAAAAAAATCCAAACCACATTTTTAAATTTAATAATTTAAAAAAAACCAAATTCAATTTGTATCATTTATAAAAGAAAAATTTCAATATCATTTTTTTTTAATCTGAACCATATTAACGTTTCTGAAAAACTTATTGAGAGCCCGGTTAGCTCAGTCGGTAGAGCATCAGACTTTTAAGAGCTGAGTTCCTCGTGAGCAATCTGAGGGTCATGGGTTCGAGTCCCATATCGGGCGCTTTTTAGATTTGACTATTTTAAAAGACGCTTGAGAAAGAAAGATATGATGAGAGGAATGAAATAAAATTTAAAATTAAAAGCTTTTCTTAAATGCATTTAAGAGACAATTTTATTTGTAAAAGCATTTCGTTATTTCTCATATCTTGTATACACCGATAATTGTTGAATAAACCCTTTTATAATCATCTTAAGATGTAAGAGTCTAAAAAAGTCAGTTGATGATAATTATGATGTACAAAAATATTGAAACATTGCAATAAATATTAAATTTGTAAGTAAAATCATTTGGTTTTACAAGAGTTAAACGGATAAATTTATGTTGGGAGTATCAAAAATTAGTTCATAGAAGTTCTCGTGGTGTAGTGGTTATCACGTTCGCCTCACACGCGAAAGGTCCCCAGTTCGAGCCTGGGCGGGAACATTTTGTTGATTTGGAAGTCACCGCTATATACAAGCAATATAACACCAAATCCACCTCTTATAAATTGCCATTAATTATTATAAATACAAAATCTCAGCTTCGGCCTAAAATATATATTCAATTAGTTAGTCTAACTAATTGGTTGTTTGCACCAATTGTATCTGATCACAAATTGTTTCCAATAAAAATTAATAGCAAAAAAAAGAAGTTCCACTGTGACTCAAACGTCGCTCCTGCTGCTATCAAACTACCACGACAGATTAGACGAACTTTAATGCTCAACTGCTTTTTTGTTTTATAAGTAGTGTTGAGTATGAAAAATGATTAGTCAACAGCTGTTATATTTCATTAAAGTGGTACAAACATAAGTAATAACATTTAAAGAACACTGCAAAAATAGGTAATTAAAGTTTGAAATAATTATCGCAATTTCGTGCTTTATGATGCTATTGGTCATAACTATAAAGTGGAAAAAAAGAAACATAAAAAAACTCCCTAGCGGGGAATCGAACCCCGGCCGCGGCGGTGAGAGCGCCGAATCCTAACCACTAGACTACTAGGGATACAAGGTACATAACTAGAGTTTTGTCATATGAATCTCTAAAACAACAAATATCAAATATTTGTGAACTCAGTCAACTGTGAACTTGATGTATTTATATATTTATATTTTTTTCTTTAAAACAAGATATTTTGTTCAAAATATTTTATTACTTGCACTTAAATAATATTTTGAAAGTGTAAGTACATTTGTATACAAGACTAAGAGTTGTTCAAAAAAATATTTTTTGTATTTTTTATTATTTTTCATTTTTTAATATTTAAATATGTTTTTTTTTTCTAATTCTAAAAACGGATTAATGTATTGTCACAGAAACACCTGCATGCCAAAATTGTTTTAGGGCTTGTCACCCATCCAAGTGCTAACCGGGCTCGACGTTGTTTATTTTCAGTGATCAGACGAGAGCGGTGTTTTCAAAAACAACATGTGCGATAAAACAAACAACAAACAAACAAATAAGTAAAAGAGCATGTTAATATAAACGTTGTAATAAATAGCTATACTTTAAGGAAAAAACTTTTTTCTACGCCACAATTCCGTCTAGGCTGGCTATCCCTCCTTCATTTCTAAACATAACTTTCACAACAATTTAAAAAAATTCTAGATTGTAAAAAAATTCCCTATGCTAACAAATAACTTGTTTTTGATCTTACTTCACTCAACTTCCTTTAACTAAAGGGTTTTTAGAGAACGGTTGGCTGTGGGTCTTTCTCCACTTTTAAAGAGTAATCTGGCGGCTAAAATTAAACTTCAACTCTGATGATTTTCATGACATTTTTTTTTAGTGTTTAATTTTTGTTTCTCCCTATTAAGAATAAATGTTCAATTTTCTCTTGTAGTTTGTGCCAAGTCTTGCGTAGCCAGGTTGAGTGGTTTCAGCATGGTTCTGATGAATTGTCAGTCAATCAGTCAGTGAATATATTTCCTTTAGTTCGAATTCTCTTTAAACAGGATTCTATAATTTAAAACTTCAAATCGCTTTAAGCTTAAATGACGTATCTCAAACAAATATGAGTTGGCTTTGTTATCACTTATTTTTTAATCTTTTAAGTGATGTTATCCATCTAAATAAATGTTTTAAAAAATGACAGTTATGTTGCTTGTTGTATTTATCATTTTTGTTGTTTTGTCGTTTTGTGTGATTGGTATAGTTGGTTTTTTTTAAATTTTGTATTAAAGTTTTAAATATATTTATAATTAATTAGAACTCTGGAAATTTGCAGTTAATAAATCACTATTAACCTAAAAATAAGAAAATTAAGATTGCGTTTTCATATTTTAGAACAACATGTTGAAGAAATATGTTTCGCAATGGTAATATTTAAAAGTCGATTCCAAATGTCAAGTCATTAAAAATGTTTTAAGTTAATTATTGAACGAAGTTGTTTCGTGTTTATTATTTAGGTAGCAATAAGAAATTATAAAAGTTATTTATGTTTCTTCATTGAAAAATATTTCTACATACATCATTATTTATTTGATGTTGTTACCCTAATTCATTAAGTATATCTCTGATAGACCAGTTGCTACTAGCAGAAATTAAAATTCAAATCTTGAACACGCGATAAAGTCGTATATTAGGACCTTGATGTTCCTTCACGCCTTTCATTTGTCTCTGTAGATTTCTTCAAATTAAAATCATAATTTATGTCACGCGTGTATTTGAAATGAGAAGTAATATTGAAACTGAAAACAAATTTATTAATGTCATGACTTATATTTTTAAATCTTAGTTTTACTTCTAGGGTTTTTTTATAGATTTAATGATGCAAAATGTTCAAAAACTGACAAAATGACTTTTCATATAAATCATTGAAAACAGAAAAAAACAAACTAATGGTTTAAACAAGAGCAAAAGCATAAATAAACTAATTAAGAAAAATAAATAAGAGCGTTGGTTATTTTAATAAAACTGGTTTTTTAGTGCTGATCTTCTCTACATATTTTCAATGTCTTTAAGATTTTAAAAAAGTTTAAAAATGTCTTCAAAGTGGCTTCTTATTCTTGACAGAGCTTTAAAACCGCTTTTCGTTAAACGTACACATGAAAAATGTTCAGTATAAAGATGAGTTTATAACAGTCTAAACTCTATTTTAGGTCATCCCGTTTGTACTAAAAACGGTAGGTAGAAATTGACACCGTTATCGCAAAACTCGTAATTTTAAAATCTGAATATAAAATTAGTTTATGGTTTTCTAGTTTTTCGCTATTTTTTCTTCAAAAGCTTGAAATAAAAAAAAATTTCGGATCAAGTTTAAATTATTTTTAAATACCGACAGTTTTGCAAAAAAATAATATCGCAAAATGATCGCAATTTAAAACTTTATTTTTATATTTATTTTTCGTTTTTTTTTATATCTTTCAGTTTTTCGCGTGCTCACATCATTTAAAACTTTTAATAAAAACACGCTTGAAGTAAGTTTAAAAAATTAAAAATACTAAAAGTCTTGCACCGATTTGTAACTTAGCATCTTAGCCCTATTATCTAACAATTAAAATTTGTACATCTCAAACAGAAAGCTAACAGTAAAAGTCCTAAAATGTCTCATCTTAGGCATCCTGTTGCTTAAGATGAGACAGTCGGATGCCCAAGATGAGACAACGTTGAAATTTGTACTTTCACGGTATTTCAAAGAATTTCTGTCATTCTGTCAGATTTAATCGTTCAAACTAATTAATTCAACTATAATTTTATTCTAGACGCCACTAATGAAGAAATGTTTACTTTTGTTTGTCAACCAAACAAAATAAGGCTCCATCAATCGTTGTCGCTTAAACAGTTTTTACAAATGTAAGTTTTTATTTTTGTACAGCCGTGTACGTGCTCAGCAAGTGCGTTAGTTGTAGAAGAAATAAAATCCACTTGCAGAAAATCCGCTTTTTTAGATTTGCTCTTCGTGAACGGCTCACAACAAACGAGACATCAATACTTTTCATGTGATGCATGACCATCTAAAATTCAACAATTGATTTAACAACGGTTGGCTTAATATTGCCAATAGTTCTGTAAATACTGCTTGAATACTTCATATCTGCTTCCTGCCATGATTCTCGCTGTGATTTTTTTCTTTTGTGTAAAATAGCATCCTGCAATTGTACATAAATCTAAATAATTTAATGTCTAATTAAAAAATTTTGAGTCAAACCTAATAACGATAGCATATATTTAATGTTTCTACAAAAAACTGTGGCTATTGAAATTATTGACTTATTGAAATTTTCTGTGTCTAATGGCATCTTTTTGCTGCATCTCATCTTGGGAAACTATTAGATGTCTCATCTTAGAAACCGGTATACCATTGCACTTAATTCACCATGGCGTAGGCAATAACGCCCATTAGCATTTAACAAGTAGAGATAAAAAATAAATTTTTAAAAATGCTTTTATTTGCCTCTTTATCTGAGTAAACAAACTAAAATTTTTGAATCTAAAACAATCTAATTTTCGATTTATGCATAAACATCCGTACTGGTTAATTATTTTACCTCTGGCGACTTATAAATAAACATCCGTACTGTTTAATTATTGTGGACCTCTGGCGATGTATACATAAACAACTTGATTAATTTGATTTTATTAATTTAAATTGATTTAAGGCCTAATTCATGTCGGAAACATTCAATTCATGTATTGTCATCCAGAATAAAGTTTTCCTAAAAGTTTTAGAGCTCTAGGTGGTCGAAAAGTGGGTAAATTTTGTTTTCTAAGATTTGATCACCACAGACAAACATAAAAACAAGCAAACAAACAAAGAAACAGAGAGATGAGTGAAGTTAAATAAAAGCATTTAAAAAGAGCACAAATAAATTCAATAAATAACATAAAACAAGTGTTATTTTAGATTTTTTATAATTCTCACACAGATGCTTACTTTGAATTGAGAAATCCGACAAAATAGCACCAAATTCTTATAATAACTCTAAAAAAACTACCACTCTTGTTTTTATGCCCGAAAAATGAAGAGAGGATGCAAACAATGCAGAAGCTATAATCGAAAGTGAAATTTCTGTTTAAACTTAAACCAGAATCATGTCTCATTTTATGAACCGTCTCATCTTATGCAACTCTCCCTTACCTATTAAACGTTTATTACTTTTACCTAGCAGCGGTGAATGCATAAAGAAAAACTTTATAATAAAAAATTTTCACCATAATAATAAATTTGAGCATTTTAGTACTTTGAGACATCTCAGAAGCTAGTTCAATTTACTCTCAATCAGTTAAATATCAATTTGAAAAAATTGTTAAACATAGCTAAGATAAATTTTTATAAACTTTTATTCAACTAACAATCTCTGTTTGTAGGGTGTGTCTTTCTCTGTACGGAGATCTTACAAGTAAAATTTAACCAGCTTTTTGACTAGCCGAAACTTTTAGCATAGCTTTACATTGGATAACAATACATGATTTAATTGAAAATTTTTTAATTAGAATATATCTTTCGTATTTCTAAATCGAGTGTATTTGAAATAAAAGTTTGTGTTGAAAAACTCGTTTTTTCTTTACTTGTTACATTCTGTTTGAAAAAAACTTTTGAATCATGAATTATTTCAGAATAGAGTGATAGTAAAAAAGGGTACTTCACAGGTTGTAGCTGAATGTCCCAATCAAACTGTGTGTAGGACTCACTTAATTGATATCGATAGTTAAATATATACTAAATATTTCAAGTTTTATTAATAACATTTTTTAAGCCATGAAAGACAACAATTTATACAATCAAAAATTTCCATAAAATTGAAAAAAAGTCTTTTAAAAGTTGAAAAAAAACTACATACACAAAACAAAAAGATTTTGACTTTTGCATTTAAAACTGTATATACCAAGGACCATCACTCATGGGTAAAATGGCAGTTGACTGTGGTTGGGATTTAATAGTCTGTGTGTCCACTGGCGAACCATAGATGGGATTGCATGGCTTGCGGTTGACATTCTCTTCACTGAAAGCTCGATTAACATAGCCGGTAGGTTTGATACATGAAGGAGAGTTTTCAGAAAACGGTATGTTGACGTTAATAACATGGCGTCGCTTTTTCTTTCGCTGTTCAAAAACTTCAAATATTTTAACAATGGAATTATATATGATGAGATCTACAATTTCAAACATCGTCAAAACACTGCATCCCATCAAGAGTCCAAAATAACTGCCAAGATCGCCTGTTGAAATTACAGAAAAACGTCATTAGTAAGGCAGTTAACTACAATTTTCATTCTTGCTTCAATCACATATATTAAAATATCATACAAATGTAAAGAAACATTGCTTCAAAAAAGCTTTTAGCAGTAATTAGTTAAATAAAAACAAATTAGCAATTATGTCAATGAAAAAAAGCTACTAACTGAAAAAGTTGATCCATCCATAGTTTTCTGAGGTACTAACACTTTCATATTTCATTTCTCCATAATATATATCAAGAACCAAAAAATTTGACCTGCAATTTAAAAACAAACAAAATTAATAGAAAAAGTTCAAATATAATTTAGCATTTGAGAATGTTTTAATAAATTTTACAAAATTTAACAATAGTTTAAGCAATTGTCACAAAAATATTTGTGATAATCTTCAAAAGTGAATTAATCCTCTAGTGAAGTTCAAAGCTAAGACTTCAGAAATCCAATAAAAGATATGATAAAATTTAAAAAAAAAGATCAAACTACAAACATGATGAAATTTTCGTCGATAACTGTGGATTTGAGAAATTCTTTGAGAACAAAACTAAGATCTTTGACATCATTTTTTACACTTTCGTGCCTATTTGCAAGCTCTTCAGAAAAACCAATAGTAGAATCTTTGAGTTGTTGGAAGTAGTTTGTCACAATAACATCGAGTCTCGACTTGGATCGGCTGCCATAGAATGAACTCAAAGACTCCTGAGTGGGCCACACTTGCCAAGTATCATTCTCAGAGAGAAGGAAGTTAATCGTCTGAAAACATGAAATTAACAAACATCAAATAATGCAATCACATTTAATAAGATTTATATTAATAATAGTTTTTAAATATACAAAGTAATAAACAAAACTAATATGCAAATTAAATTTAAAAATTATCGATGAATTCATACCTCTGGCATATCCAAATTTGCAATTGGTTTCTTCCAAATATTAAGAGTTTTTGCTTGCTGCTCAAAATCAAAATGTTCAGAAGTGTTCTTAAGATAAATAAGTTGTTTGAGATAGTTCTGATAAAGAGCAACAATGAATTGTTCTGACGTGGTCATACCCTCCATCAGTGGTACAACAACTCTCTGGCTGATATCACTGAGGATGGTGTTGATTTTTCTAGCTTGCAAATCAAGTCTAGAACTGGTAATGTTCTCTGCTAGCATCTTAAGAGTTATTTCATTAGTCAGATAAGTTGTTTTGAGATCTGTTAACCATCCCTCCATTTCATTGAATGCAACAAGCATATCTTGAGAGACAACTTCGTTACTGAAATTCTTTACTTCAGGTATGAGATTATCCAATTTCAACCAGGTTTTCATGTTGTTTGAAGCAGTTTCATATTTCGAATTGCATCTCATAGTTTCTCGTAGCAATTCAAGCAACTCACTTATTTTATCCACATCTACTTCAGCCATCAATTTGACATCTTCTATAGAGTTTGGTGAACTTTGGGATTGTTGATTGTCAAACCAGATAACAATATTGTTGAAATCAACAAGTAACTCTCCAGTTTTTATATCTAAAATTTTAAATTTACATTTACAGCTCAGATTTTCAAGGTCACTTCCAATGGCAGACGACGTGCAGTTAGGGAGAGCTTGAAAAGTCAGATACTGCTCTCGAGAATAAATAGCAAAAGTCTCGTTTAAAGCCAAAAGTTTAAACGACGTTTCATTAGCTACTTGTTGGTAATATTTCATCTTAACTTGACTGGCATCTATATTCTTAGCGACTTCTCCCTGAAGATCAATATAAAAGGCCAATGCTGAGTAAACAGATCGCATGCTGGTCAACAAATATGCAAGTTTTGGTTGATATTGTTGGAAGTATTTTTGATCAGCACTCTCAAGTTGATTAAGTCCTTCTTCTTTTATATCCTTTGTAGCAAACTCAATGAAAGTTTGAATGGCAACTTCTGTATGTTTGATGGAAGATGTTTCAAATTCCAATAACGAATAATATATAAAATCTTTCAACTTATGAAGATCAGTGTTCAATTTCTCCAAGATTTTTAGGACATTCTCAAAATCTCCACTTATTCTTTGATTCATCTCTATGGCTTTTAAGTAACTGGTTTCAACCTGATCTGAACTGTTGCCTAACAGTTCATTGATTCTCAAACCGGAAAGTTTCGATTGAGACATCTGAACAGAATAAGAGTTCACTTCACAAGCACCAGGACATTGAGATGATTCTGTTAGATTTGCCACTGAAATGAAAGTTATGTTTAAATTATTCCCAACAAATTATTGAAATTTTTTTAAATTGTTTAGTTATAAAGTTAATCAATTGAAGTGAAAACGATCTGAATAATTATTGAATGAAAGAAAAGATCATACCTGCTGATTCTTTGGAGCAGCCAAGATAGTTTGTCAAATTGCATACTTCAAAATTTCCTGAAAAAATTATTTTAGTTAGAACCTTTTCCAAGAATAAGTGATTTTGTATGATAAAAATAATTAAAGTTTTCTATCTTACCAGGCATGTAGGGTTCTCGACATCCACAAATGTCTTGAAGTTCTAAAGTTTTCTTTTCCAATCTGCACTTGGCTTCAGTGTAAGTAGAAGAATAAGGAGATGGCAAACTCAGATTCAATGGAACATCACCGCACTGGCCAAATGGAGGAGAAAGACTTTGGATCTGCAAACATACAAATTTTAATTGTTAGGCCATTTTTAACTAAACTAGTATGTTTGATATTCTACATAACAGCTTTAAAAATAGCCTGTGATAGATAATATAGAATTGATAAGAAAGGATGCTTACATTTGTATAACTGAGGATTCCTAAATTGTGCACTCCAGGCTGGGCTGCCAAACCTAAAGCTCTCATTGAAGGAATCTCATTTGTGTCATGAAGATGTACCTGTTAATAGAAATATAGCAATTATTAATTACAGGATACAAGACAATTGAAAAATGATAAGGTTGGCTAGTCTTATTGCAAAAAAAAACATTTTAAAATCTTACTTTAGCACCAACTCCAGAAACATATCCAGCTACGTGCTCATACTGCTCCAAGTTCAAGACAAATCGAACTCCTGAAAAAGCTCCTGTTGTGCTTGCACGCTTTCTAGGTTCATTCATGTTGAAAGAATAACACTGTCCCATATCAGTCATTACAGTTGTTATGTCATTTTCAGTGCAGTCAATTCCACTGTAACGACACCTGTACAATGAATGAAAAAATATTACATATCTAAGTAAAAATAAAAATTTATCACAATTTACAAAAATGGGATTATTGTTTGTACGAAATAAAATCCTGACAGGAACATCTTTAATTTCTTATTATAAAAACAAGAGTTACAACTTACGAATGAATGAGTCTGTCTTTCTCATGTGCCATCTCATTGTTTAATTCTTGCATTGTTTTATCTGTAAATTATCAAAACAAAATTTCGTTAAACTGTACAATAAAAGGATGTCATTTAGAAAAAAACAATTTATAAAATATAGAAAATACTTACATGAAACTTCATTGAGAAGGATATCTTTGTAAGCACTTCTTGGCAACTTAGGTCCAGTATAAGGAATTTTTTTCAACTTACTGGCTGTCTTATCTGGTGTTGATGAAAAATAGTTGTTTAGTTATGATATATTAGTCAAAATTAATTTAGACATTTTTAATGTTTAATGAATAATATTCTCACCATCATCTTTGCATTTCCCTGGTACGAGGCCAATGTTTTTTAGGGAAACGATTGGATGTTTGTTTGTGTAATCTGTTTTCCTTGCATAGAAGTAAAGATATTTTTCAGTAGATAATAATGAAATGCTGGTATTAAACCATTTGCTTGATCGTCCACCCTGTTGTTCCTTTTTTAGCAAAACCTGTACAAAATTTGTTGAGAAATGTTAGACATAAAAATGACCAAATCTTAGACTTGCAATTAAAACATAATAAAATTTCACGTAATTCAAACCAACTTACTTTTAGAGTTTCACTTCCATTTAATTTTGTTTTAGTGTAAACTTCTAAGTTCACCAACAAATTAGGAATTGAATAAGAGAAACTCAAACATGAATGCTGAGAAATATCAAGTTCGGTGAACAGAATGGCTGGAGCAAGTGAAAATGAATCCATCTCAACTTCATAGAACGATTCTAAATGAAATATCAATTAATAGTTAAGAAACTGGACTAAAAATATCAATTACACACACCAAAATTTGTTTGCTTATTAGCCTACAGCTCAAAAACTTGTTAGTTAAATTGTAAACAATGGTGTCAGAAGATTTACAATTGTAATAATGCTATAATTTTTACCTGTTCCAATATCTATCAAATATTAGTTAAATAGTGCTGAAACTCTCTAACTTATACGCATTTGCAGAACAAATTCAAACTTAGCTAAGCCATGAATTTAGGCATTCATAATATGTACAAATATCGTACAATAGACTTACCAACACACAGAGGAATGTCACAATATTCTCTCCTCTGCTTAACATCCATTGTATAGCACCAGCAGTTTCTAGGAATAAAAGGATTCATAGGATTTCTGCACTTGTTACCAGTTGAACTCATGGATGTGTCAGGAAAGTAATCGGCAACATCTTGGTTGTGTTTGTGAGGAGTTTGGGAACTCCATGATTGACATGTCCTGCCAAAGATTGTGGTGCTGACGTTTCCAGTGTATACGTATCCATTTCCTTCCAGCTGACAGTCTTAAAAAAGAAAAAAATACTTGTCAACTCCTTACAATTATTATTCAAATTCAAAATTATGTAATGTACAAGATTTAAAAAAATAACTAAAAACTGAAATTCACTTGAAATTATAGTCCAAGTTCTTATATTCAGCCAATTAACATTTAATATTTTCAAGAACTCTAACAAATTAATAATTAGTTGCAAACCTTTATTATTACTGGCCGATGAAGCTAGGTATGAAGAAGTTGTCCATCTCGACCTACCAGCTGAAACATCTAGGAAACGGCATGATTTTGAATCTCCAGCTTTACACGAAAACTTGTTTGGAGTTGTTCTTGAACCTTGAAAATAATTTATCAATCAACGTATAAATATATATTACAAATTTTCAAATCGATAATTAAATCCTTTAAATATATAGTATATCTTATACCATATGAAAATCAATATATTTAAAATAATCTTTTGTAAACAGAAGCACATCTTACTTTGCCCACATTCTCCTTGCTCAATTCTAACATTTCTAAACGCTGCCAACAGTTGACCGCCATATACTCCTGATTGATTCAATTGTTTGTTTGAACTTAACATAAAATGAAACTGAAATTGAAGCTTGTGGTTGACAATTTCAGTTTTCGGAGCAATTTGAAAACTAGATTTTTCTTTTTCGCTATCAATTATTATTTGAAATGATGCATTTGTCCATGTTTTCTGTTTGATCAAAGAACTTGAAGATCTATAAACAGGTATTTGCTGAACACTATCAGAAGAGTTTTGATGGTAAGCATTGATTGCAAGACCAAGATGTGGCAGTAACAAGTTTGTTCTAAGACACATTTTTAAAGGACTAGCATTTGATATGTTGATATTGAGCTCTGGGGATGTCCATGTTGCGACAACATGTGCACCATCATCTGTAAAGTTTGCAGTGTATGGTGTCTTGCCATCGTAATAAATGCCGGGTAGATAGCCTGTGGAAATAGTTCAAAAGTATATTTACCAACATGAAAAATCATTTTTTAATCGAAATAAGGTTTACTTCACAGTTTATGACAATAAAATGTTTGAAAACATGTAAAAATAACTGTCACCAACCTTCAGATGAGTTTGAAGTGTATTTGTATTTCAATTTCAACTTAGGGTGAATGTTGAATGAATTAATATGTAACTGAAGAACGCCATTGGTTGTGTATGTTAAAGGTAGGCTGTTATTTGTCTTTTGACAAATTATATTACTGCTACTTGTAGCATCTCCAACATTTTTCCACCAAACCTGTAATCAAAAAAATTAAATTGAAAATTGATGTAAAGATTGTTGGTTTAAAATTATTCATTAACATTTCAAGTATAATAAAGTTATTTTCTGCTATTTTCTGTGAATGATATGATCCAATTATATTTACCTCGATGTAGTGATTAGAACAATTTTCATTTTCAAACTCTTCAAGCCAAAGTTGAACAGATATATCACCATTCCCTCTTATGTAGATATCACATTCAGTTTTGTTTTCAAATTGTTTACCGGTCTCTTTAAATGAGAACCATCCTTCTGATTGCTCGAATACATAGATGCAGCCTGTTGGAAAAATAGAATTATTTTAATATATGAATATTAAAAAAAATCCAACATTAAAACAAAAAAATCTAAATAATACAACATACCTTCTTTGCCTTGGTTGAAACTTGAAGCTGCATTGTTTGTTTTTAACCATTTCATTGATTTTGAATAACTGTGCAGAGATGACGGACAGTTTGATAAATCCTTTTCGCTGCATGCTGTAATAAAAATATATAATTTTGATGTGATTCCTAAAAATATATAATTTTAATGGGATTCCTAAAAATATATAATTTTAATGTGATTCCTAAAAATATATAATTTTAATGTGATTCCTAAAAAATAAAACTTGCAAACACAACAGCAATCAAAAAACAAATAATTTTACCTGGTCTAACAAATGAATCTTGTTTTGGATCACACTTGGAACTGTTTTTTGAAAGCCAAACGACATTATCGATTGCAACATACTGAAAACTTGTTGAGCTATTTTTAACATCAGCAACAAAAAACAAATGCCAATCTCCTGCTGGAATGCACAGACTAAATTCTTGCCAAATTCTACTAGACTTCCACGACGCTTGGAGTAAACTTGAAGTTCCAGTAATCAACCCAAGAGAATTTCCAGCAAAAACAGATAAAGAATTTGTTTCCATATCAGTAGTGTATGCTTCAAATGAGAGTGTTGAAGAAGATGTAGAAGAAAATAAAGGTGTCATCATGACCCCTTGGACCCTGGTTTGCCTCATAGGTGCAAAATAAACCACACCATCTAGAAAATAAGAAATGTTTTTATAGAATAAAAAAATGCAATTGTAATCGTCCTATTAAAAAAACTTACTGTGATCAGTGTGATCATCATGATCTTCAAAATTCAAAAGATTCCACTGACTCCATGCCCATGGTTCACCAGACGATGAAGATAATTTATAATTGCAAGCAACAAAACTATCGAAACTGCAGTCCAATTTTGTAGTTGCTTCAGCTGAAAAATAGTAACGATTAGTTTTGTTAAATCCAACGTATTGTCACTGACAGTTATTTCACTTCTTATTATGTCGTTTCGCGTCTAATCATGGCAATTTTTTAATACATTTTAATTAATAAATAATAACTACAATGTTGTACATGTCAGAATAAAAATAAATTTGTAGAAATAAATGCAAAAATCTTACTGCCATTACATTAAACAAAATTAAACTGCTTTATGTTGAACAAAATTACTGTTATAACAAGCAGGTTCTTGAAAATTAAAATTGGTCAAATTACCATTCGAAATGCAGGGCCCATCGATGACATTGATACTTCTAAGGCGAACTTCTCTCTCGGAAGAATCGTCTCTGGCACCAACTGGAGGAAGAAAAGTTGCAGATATTTTGATGCTTCTGCTTCCTTCAACTGGTTTGAGTGGATAAAAGACTTGGAATTCTCCATCGGTCAACAAGTTTACGTTAACGGCTTCATGGTCATGTTTGTTGTCCGAATAAATTGACAGGATGAAATAAGGCGAGTTTGCAAAATAATTAACTTTTAGGCACTGTTCAGTTTTGGCAGACGGAATATCGGCAGATCTGAGAATTGTTGTTCGCTTACTCTGACTTTCCTTGAAACTTGCAGTCATGAAATAGCCTGAAAATAATTGTAATGATAATGTTGAAGCAGGAGTTGGTGAATTAAGTAAGTCAAACACTTTCAAATAAATTAGGTATTTAACACACAACATGAGTTAAAATTATGATGGTTATAACAATAGCTTTTTGGATGTTTGTAATAAAAATAATAATAATAATAATTAATACTATGAAGAAACACCAACCATTTGTGACTGCATCAAAAACTCGAAACCAATGGTTTGGACCTTCAGAAGCATCCAAGTAGCCACACCTGTCAATGTCTCCAAAACTGCACTGAAGTGATCCCATTTTTACTAAAAATGATAATTACCATGTTAGTCGAAAAATTTAAATGCAAAAATTCCAATTTATCAAGAGTACTTTAAATTCAAACTGCAAGAAAAGCATTTAATAAACGTACTATTTTGTCGACAGTTCCCAGCCAAACTCGTGACATCTCCAATTAGAGCAGGTTCAGTAATACTTGGAGAGTCAACATTGATTTCATATTTAATAACGAATTCCGTGTTGAGAATAGTAAGATCCAGCCACTGTTTATGCCACGCCCATCCCAATGAGATAGATGATGACAAAAGTGTTTTCTATACAAAACAAAAAAATCATGCAATTAGAAAAAAACTATGAATGTCAAAAGTGAACAATTAAAAAAATATAAAATTACAACTGCTTACCTCTGTATACTTTGAAGAGCCATCCAGGTAAGCAATCTTAATATTAAAAGGTGTTACTGCAATCAAGGTGACCACCAGACATTTTTCAGATGTAATAGACATGGTAGGTGAAATGAGAGTTCCCCTGTGAATATATCCATGGAAATTGCTGGGATTGGAGTATTTGAATGCAATTGCATACTCCGTTGCTGTTAAGGTATTTAGAAAAATTTTAATTATAAGTAGTTTCAGTTTGAAAAAAATTTTAATTATAAGTAGTTTCAGTTTGAAAAAAATTTCAATTATAAGTTAATTATGTTTGGAAAAACTGATTTTTAGCCAGTAAAGTTATAAAAAAAACTGAATCTAACCTTTATCTGCATAAGTGACATAATACAATTTGAATCTTCCTGTGTTAACGCTTGAGTCGGTCTTGAAAGAAAAGCGCAGCTTATTTCCTTTGGACATGAACTTAGGAGGGAGCACATTTCCACAGTAAACTTTTGTGATGTTAGAATAAGGATCTGTTATCTGTTTTAAATGGACAAATGTTATTATTATCCCATGGTGTTATAAGTTTCCAATGCAAGAAAAAGTAGTTTTGTAAAATATCAAAAATAATGTTGGCAGTTAATTTTCATCATATTTTTTTTCAATAATTACGGTTTTTTAGTCTAGTCTCCTAGTCTATGGCAAAATATCTTCACTTACCTCTAGTCTATCGAAGAGACAGTCACTCTGTGGCTCAACAGCAAATTCTGCAAAGGTTATGGTAATCGTTGTTCCTTCAGGTTCATCAATTTCAAAATTGCATTCGAGATTGTTGGGGTAGTTATTTGGATAATCTGGAGAGGTTATGACTCCTTGAACTCCTTTGAAAATGTTCCCACACACTGAAATATTTTGTTGTTAAATTAGATCAATGTCAAAATATCTACGACTCAAATACATTAATGATTGTTTAACGTGATCTTTTTATATTATGCGTTATAAGTATAATATTGGAAGGCAAAGGATAGGTATCTAATAGCTCTTCAATGTATATCTTAAATTCTTAATGAATTGCTTATAATTGACTAATTTTTGAATGAATTTAACTAACCAGCAACATTTTCTTGGGGACTCAGTGCATGTTTAGTGTAAATAATGTTCCATGAGAAATAATATGAAGTCGAAATGAAACGATATCCGCACAAAGTTGAGAATGAACACTCAAAAGACGTAGGCTCGTCTGCGCCGAGGCGTCCTGTAGAGATGTTAAAAAAATGTTTTTAACGTCGATAAAATCTTTGAAAAATTGGAAATTTCAATATCCTAGCTAATTAAATATTTAAATAATTGTTTTTTAATTAATGTTTTACATGTCTAAATGGGACTTTTTAATCGGTTAATGTATTTAATATAAACGAGACAATATCCTTATTAAAAATAAAAAGTTAAGTCGTACCTGAACTAACGGCAACTCCAGTTTTATTTCCCGGATTGCACTGTCCTCCAACTTCAACATATGGCAACCCGATTACTTGTTCGTATGGCATGCCTTGCACTCCCAAAAACATCAAATGATATGAACCAGGAGCCACGCATACAGACTCCATTTGGAAGTCCTTCATTTGTTGCTGAGGTGTAATTTTTTTCAGGAGTTGAACAGGATAGTGCAGTGGTGAATATTGATATAAGTAGAAACTGGTTGGTTGATAGGCTGGATTCGGTGAGCTAGATCCAGCTATGATGTACATAAAATGCACAGTGGTCCAGTTGCTGAAATTCCACCTTGGAGATAGGAGCTGGGTCTGATCTCCAAGCTGACCTAACTTTGAGTCAAGAAACATCAGATGTGCTGTTGGAAAAAAGTTATTTAATTATAAACTATACATTTTGAACTTTTTTTAAAGATTAATTATGAAATAAATTGTACTTGTTTGTTTGCCTTTAAAAATAACAATAAAAACTACTAACACAAAGCTGAAACATTTTTATAAATAGAGACGTCAGTGTACAAGCTGAGTTCTGTGGATGGCTTTCGTTTCCATGCCAACTGACCAATGCTATCGCTCGTGTAACCGCAAATGTATTCGTCGTCAAAAATGCATTCGACTTTTTGGCGATCACCTTGTAGATCATAAGTTTTGATTAAATCTAGAAATTTAGAGAGCAAAGTTAATGTACGTATATGAAGATAAAAAATTTTGAACTAATAATTTCAAATCTTATATAATTTAGTGTTATTACTAAATAAAATTAAATTGGCTAAAAATTATATATTTTTAAATACTCACCACATGTTTCAGCTTCATCAGATCCATCCAGACAGTCCTTCACGCCGTTACATAAAAGATTAGGTGGCAAACACAGACCTCCGTCACATTTGAAGTAAGTCTCGTCGAAACACTCTGAAATTAAAAAAAACAATTACATGAATCATAGTCACTTTAGTGAATAAATTAATTAAACTATGATTTTTTTATTTGCATATAGTTTTAATCATACTAAGCCACTGTAATAATAAATGCACGATGATATTGATGGTAACGCTATAAAATAAAAGCCTAGGAATGGATTTTTGCTCATAAAACGTGAAATAATGTGCTGATTGTTTTTAAATTGAATATAAACCTTCTACTCAATAAGGACTATGTTGTTTAAATTATTCAGAGCAAAAAGAAAAAGCAATTTACTCACCACAGTAGGGAATGTCGCACATCGAAAAATAGTAAGTATTATTGGAAGATACCAAACATCCTGGCTCTGACCAGTTTTCTTCAGGTATGTTTCTGCAGTAATTTTTTGCCTCTTCTGGAGAACTGTAAATAGTAATAGGTGGTTTTCTTTAGTAATTACAAAAAGTCTTCACAACCTTGCTAAGTAACACAATACTTGTAAATGATTAAAAACCGTTTCTCGGATTCTATAGCTTAGTTTTTAACTTTTTAATTACTTATTAACACTTACTCGTCAGGAAGTCTGTAAATTAAGGGATTCTTGACTTGGTCCCATGACATACAAGTTTCTCCTTTAGCAGTGACGCTCATTGTACCCATGTATGACATGCCTCGTCTTGTTCGCTTGCAGCTTTTCGTTTTTTCTATATTTAAAAATTGTCATTTAATTATAATTTTAAAGGATGTGTACTAAATAGTTTATATAATTAAATATTTTAGTGAACATTCACACTCTCCATATCGCCAAACGCAAGCCATTGCTACACCAGTCAGCTATTGCTTAACTTGCATTACCATTGAGCTGTTAAATAATTATTTTACAGAATAAAAAACACCAAAAGTTAAGACACAAACCAAAATTTCTGCACTGTCCGACTGTGAGATCGTCAATAGCTATGCTGCTTTCACCCGATGCAGCTCTGGTACCTTCAATCATGACCTGATTGATGCCTTCTGGGAGTTTAGCATAAAATCGATTCCAATCATTGAGGTATTTTTCCGTTCTCTTGATGACAATTTTTTCTCGTTCTTCCGTTAGTACGGAAATAGTGATGTACGGAAGGTCTTCTGAATTTGTATCATAAACGTGGAACCAATAGAAGAGCTCGATACACGAATCCGTGGTGTTAAGATAAGGAAGAGTCATCTGGGCAGTGTATCCAGCTTTCATCTTTGTTGATTGTAAGCTCATTACGTGTCCCGAACCTTTGTACATGACATGTAAACTATTAATATCCGCCATTCAGTAATTGCTACTTAAAGTACATTTTAAATGTTTGCCCAGATAATTTCAAATAACGATATAAAAACAAAAAAAGCATGAAAATATATACATACCTAGGTTGAGTGTGTTGTCTTTTTTGACGGCGTCATTTTTAGCTTCTGTGAGAACAAATGCATCCTTTTCACTTACTTGGCTTTTCAAAGGACAAAGAGAATCTTCAAATGTGCATACAATCTCGTTTTTGACTGTAATAAGTAATTAATTAAAATTTTGTTAAAAAAGTTGCAAACATTCAAATAATATCTTAAAATATCATTATTTAAAAAAAAAGTAATTTTTAGAAAAAAATACACACCAATTTGTCTTTTTCTTCTGTAAAATTCAAGTCCACTATCAGGTAAGCACGGATAATCAGTTTCATCGACCCATTCTCCGGTGTAAGATGAAAGGAGACAACTTCTTTCATATCTGTCGTACAGGAAGCCACTGCATGTTTCATCGTATGTGAGAGAGCACAAAGACATGCAGACCTTTCTCGTTATTTCATTAACTTTTAAATGCAAACTTCCACTTGATTCCGAACGTTTGATTTCACAGATTCCAGGATAGAATAGATATTCACTACATTCTGTAATAAGTATAATGTTAGTTATTAATAACTTTGATAGGCTGGTTAATAGTCATAGCTGACATTGTAAACAAATACAATTTGGTAGGTGTTTGATTTGGCTATATATCAGAGACGTAGCTAAAAGCAGGTGGGACGTGTCCCCGGGCGCCATTTGGAATCCTTTTAAAACTATTTTTTGAAACCAAAGTGCAATGGTAATTTTTTTGGAAAAAGTACTTAGGACTAGTTCTCCCGGTTATCAGCTGTTTTTAGGGTTAAAATTTACAGATGGAAATTTGTTGGGACACATTTGTTAGATCTAGTTCCCGAACACCAAAACTCTAACTATGCCTCTTCTATAGAATGTCAGTCAATTTTAAGCTGAGTAAATAATTTGGTCTTAAATTGGTCATACAAAATGAGTAATTGTTAAAAATGTGTAAATTATACTTACGAGGACATGTTTGAATGTTGTCCATGTCGTTGACCATGATGTCGTACAACCCGTTCTCCTGCATAGCTGTTAACCTGCAAGTCAAAATTTTTATATTTTAGCCAGATCATTATCAAAGTAAAAGCAAAATATATAGTTATATATTTTTCATAAATAATTATATTATAATCATTAATCTTACCTGTAAGGATTGTGGTTACAGAG